>WBMY01018669.1:495107-512708 GCA_013397315.1 Donacobius atricapilla
GGGGGGCAGGAGATGTGGGAAAAATCAGGTGCGATGCTTCTTGTTATTTAGTGCTAAAAGCTTGAAAATGGACTGCTTGAAACTTGAAAGGGAATAGAACAATCTGGCTTGATCTGTCTCATGCAGCAAAAAAAATAATTCAGTTCTTTCAGAAATTAATAAATTAATAGTGTTACAACTATCAGCATTATTTCTTTGTCTTAACCAGGACTGACCAGAGATGATGTGTTCTGAGAAGGCTTATGGGAGAAGTTTTCTAACTCATATACTTTCCAGTATGCAACTGTACCTAATTGTTCAAAATGTATGCAAGAAAATATTTTCTGTCCTTAAATCTCTTTAAAAAAAATCTACATTTTCAAGTTCACAATTTTAAAAGGTATACAAGAGCAATCCTTTTGTATTTCTACAGTAACTGATTAGGGATCACTTTCTCCTAGCAAATGCAAATCAAAACTCTCACTGCTACTAAAAGCACAATTGCATTAGCTCTGATACTTGCTAATTCTGAGTACTTACAAATAATATTACATTTTAATAAATCATTAAACTCACTTAGACAGTAGTGGATTGATTCTGATGCTCTCAAGCTTAGAGAAGGTACTGACACAGGGATATCAGGATTTTTGTTTTGTTTGTCTAGGTGTTGTGTTAACCAGGGAAAATATTCCTTTTTGTTGAATGTGGAAAGACGTTTGACTTCTGCGGTATATTCAGTACAACATATTTGGTTTCCAGTACTGGACGAAGTCTGAAGTGATCGAGCACAAAGCTGCCCAGTAGGTACCCTCAAAGTGCACTCATTACATGTTTTGAGTGTCATAGGATCATATTATCATAGAATAGTTTGGATTGGAAGGAATCTTAAAGATGAACTAGTTTCGACTGCTTTGCAACGGACAGGGATACCTTCCACAAGAACAGGCAGATAAAAGTCCTGTCAAGCTTGACCTTCCACATTTCCAGGGATGGGACATCCACAATTTCTCTGGGCAACCTGTTCCAAGAGCTCATTACCCTCACAGTAAAGAATGTCTCCCTCATATCTAATCTAAACCTTCCCACTTTCAGTTTAAAGCCACTGCCCCTTCTCCTGTCAATATATGCTCTTGTAATAAATCCCTTTCCAGCTCTCTTGTAGGCCCCTTTTAAATACAAGAATGCTCCTATATGGTCTCTCCAGAGACTTCTCTGCTCCAGGCTGAGCAATCCAACTATGTCAGGTTGTCTTCATTGGAGTGGTGAACTTCTTTACTTCCATCAATATCTTCATGTGGAATGAGATCTGGCTATCTGAATGAATTCTGAAAGACCGTTTCATTTTCTGTAATATTGTTCACAAACATGTATTTGCACTACAAAAAGATACTGATGGAATTGGTTGGTCTGTGACTTATCTAATCTCTGATCCCCATATCTTTCACTTCCACAGCTATCCATCAAGTTTAAATAAATATCATCGACTTTGATATGCTAAGAATCCAGTCATTTAACCTAGAGACAATATGTATGCAGACAAATAAACTCAAATGTGCAAAACAAACAAAACTCCACTTGTTATAAATAGGTACAGAATCATATTTTAAATCAGATCTGATGTAGCTTTTTGTGTAATTTGTAGTCCAAGGTTAATTAAACCAGTTTGGTCCTGGTCAGTGACTGGTTACATTTGTACAGAGTAGAAAGTTTGTTCCTCTATAGTCTTTTGTCCATTTCCTTTGATCCTTCCTCAATGGCTGTTTTTATCTTAATTTAGTTAAAAGTTTTAAATTCCAAAGCACTGTACAAGAGGTTAGCCAAAATGCATTAGTAATGTTATCGCCTGTCTGTAATTATCTCTGTTTTCTGTTTGCTCATAAATTCAGGAGACTTCTTCTTCTTTATTTTTTAAATTTGTTTTTAACACTCAATGCAACATCTGCTCCTCCAAGGTGTTAATAAGGATCTTTAGAGGTGAATCATACAAGACAGGTAAAAGTGACATGATAGTCTATTTTCTTGCTCCAGATTTATACATTTTTATGGTTCAATAAGATATAACTCTGGAGATTTTTTAGGAGAGAGCAGTTATACTTAAAAAGAGACAGCTTTCCATTCTGGGGGATTTGATCTGCTCTTTTGGTTTTCTACCTTCAGGCTGTAATCTATATCTGTCACCATTACGTGATAGATGTGACATTTCTTAAGACTTTGCTGAGGGTTAACAGCAATCTACTATTTCTACAGTTTACCTGTACTGTATTTATAGAAAACATTGCAAGGTCTGTCTACCTAGGCCTCATGGAAGGTCAGCCTGCCTTTATCTCTATTTTGCCCCTGGACAAGCTCTTTAAAAAGCAGATGTGAATTTTGTATCCCTTGAATATAATTCTAAAATTAAGACTTGAGGTTAGAGTCACAGAGTTTATAAAGATCCTTAAGACTAAGTAGCTCAAAAACTTCTCAAGACATATTCAATGTCCAATCAAATATTTTCCTAACATAATATTCTATTCATATTTCAATAGCAGTATAATGAATATACCCTTTATTGTGAACCTTTAAAGGATTTTTTTTTGTATGAGCCCTTTTTCTACAGTTTGTTTTCACTATTTACAGTTGTCGTTTATATATGTGTGTGTGTGTGTGTGTGTGTGTGTGTGTGTGTATAAAGAAACATTTAGAGAGCTTTTCCCCTGCAACGACAGCTAGACTTAAGTTCCCACAGGCCAACTGCTTTAATTCACTAGTTTTCTCAAAAGCCCTTTCAGAACAGAGAAGCAGTGGTTTACAAGCCTCTACCAAGACTCACTTGCTTTGCTTTTAGTAATTGTACCGAGGTTAGATATAAATTCTTGAAAACTAGTAGCCACTACTGTGTCCCTACTGCCTACTGTGTCCCTACTGTGTTATATTTTTATGGTTAAGATTAACAAATCCAGAAGAATTAAACATGATGCATATTCAAATCTACTAAATGAGGCGCATTTTTGTCTGGACTTTGAATATCAGTTGCCAAACATATCTGGCTTTCCTCATGTCATTCAACAGTTATTCTTCTCCCAAGTCTCTAGCTTCTGTTATATCAATTGCATTTAACCTCACAGTTGTAGCTACTTCCTTCTTAATGGAAATCTTTCTTACTCTAATCTCTACTGCCCTGAATCTTTCAACTTCAATATTCTTTCTGTCATACTGTTTGTGGTAAAAACATCCTGTCACCGACAGAAAAAAAATGCATTAGTGCCAGTTCTCTTTTTAGTAAGCCTACTCAACCTAACCTCAGACAACAAGAGTCCTACAGGGCAACCTATTCCATTTTTTTTCCTAAACAGTAGCAGTCAGCCCTTGCTGAGCACACAAACTCGGCAGCTGCTTCTTCTAGAGGCTATCATAACTCATGTCTATCTACTAACTTTACCCAACATAAGCTAACTAATATGCTCATCACTTTCAACATGAGGAGACAGTGCACAGGCAGTCACCAAAACTCCCTTAAATGCTTTTTCAGTTCTTCTTATACAATTTGCAGCCCCTCATTGACTCACAGAGGCCCCTTGAGTATGACCTTTAATGAGCACATCTAAATTAGGTCAGACCAGTTATGCCCTAAGAGTGTTACTCTTTTTCCATTAGCTATAAATGGAATTTAGGATGATGAGCTTAAACATGGCCAGTGTCAACACTCTGGGCTCAATTCAGTTGCTTACATATGGGCCACTCTCCTCTGCCTGGAATTCAAAGTTTCTATCTGCTGCTTCCGGATGGCGCAAAACTTTTACAAGGTATTGTGCCGTATCTGACAGCCTGAGTTGATGGCTTTGTTGCATAAACTAAACTAGACATTTTTCTGTTTAAATGAAAAGAAGAATCCACTAAAAATGTTATTTAAACTGTTCCAGTGTGTCTCTTCTGGCCAAAGTTCCTGATTTAATAAGTCTCCTTTAAGTCCCCTGTGTCATTTCTACCAATCTTATGTGGATTGCTTGGACATCCTTCCGTTCCTCATACAGTATCAAATGCCACATTTCAGTAAGAAAATCAAGGTCTGAGTGGGATTCAAAATTAAATCAAGGGATCCAAATTTGTAAATGAGGAAAGCCACTTAAATTAGGTGTCTAAATGCAGGTATCTGTGCTGAGGTTGGTGCCTAGATTTCCATTGCTCTCCACAGAGATCTTGAATATAATTCATGATATCTATGGCCATTTGAGAATTCTGGGCAACCAAATACCCATGGGTTAAGATGAAATTACATAAAACTTAAGGACTATTTATGAAGTTATAGAGTGGAAGCTGGAGATTAGCCAATATGCCAGATTTCAAATAGCAGCGAACTGCTATATGTGTGTGTGTGTATGTGTGTGTGTGTGTTGAAACTTTACAGCCGTCAAATCAATAAAATCATATAGTCTAAATATGAGTCTGAAAAGCTGAAGAGACAAACTGAATCAAAAACTTAAACTAGATGTTATTAATCTTCTTAAAAGTGATTACTTGAGTGTTTAATTGACTGACTGACAAAATGATTAAGAAGTCAAATAAATATGATTCCTGTATTTATTAACAGTTCTATAGAATTGGGAATGATCTCAGGAAAGCAAAACAGTGAATCAAAGTTTTTGTGTTGAAATAAAAATTTTAAAAAGGTGATTTTTCATGTAAAGTATTTAAAAGGCACCAAAGAAGGCAAAGGCTCTCTTAATCCTCATTTTCTTTAGAGAATAATGAACCAATTTTTTTTTTTTTTTTTTTTCACAAGAAGATAATTAGTTGCTGGAAATAAGTAACAGATTTCTTGCAGGTCTGTCAGTTGAATGTGGTTCAGAGTATTTATTGTATGCTTTATTTTAATCAAGTTTCCAATGCTTTTGTCATTGTATTACTTTATTCCTGATTCATAGCCACTAAAAACTCCAGAGCTTAAGGATACTCTATGGGTCTTAAAAACTAGTTTCTTCTACAAGAATTAAAAAGCTAACACATCTTCCTTCCCTGTGGAGAGACTGAGGAACCTTAAACCTCTTTTGTCTTTTTGCTTATTAAATCTAAGTACATAACATCCTTCATGGTTGACTCTGGGCATTTGAAGACACGCTATTCAGCTGAACCAAAGGTACAGCTATGTCAAATTCTCTGCAGTGAAAATAAAAACCATTGAAGCTGATGAAACCATTACCACTTTTTCCTAAGAGAAGCATTCTTTTTCGTGTTTCCAATGTTTGTATTGTAAGAAGAATCATAACTTTATTTTTAAACAATTATTTTTAAATTATCTGACCTAATGCAGAAAACAAAGTGACTTCTGTTCATATTATCATTTCTTCTTATTGATATTTCAAATATTTTTTTGCTGATGGCTCAGAAAATACTGGAGCTAAATATAGCTACAAAGCAAAACCAGAATTTACTGAAGCAACAAAGAAAAGGTTCTGTAAATAAGACAAGAGGCACCATCTTACCTCCTCATATTCCCAAAAGGAAAGTGATAAAGATTACAAATGTAATAAGGGCATTTCACCTGAAACATCAATGAGGGGGACAAAAAAAAAAAAAAGCAAGCTAAACCATGAAACAAAACAAAATCACCTCCTTCCCCACAAAAAAGCCAAAACCCAACAAAAAACAGCAGCTGCCTCAGCTTCTTCCTGTTCCCTACGTTTCTCCTAACAAGGACACTTGAGTGATTTGGGAACTTACTCCTTATATAACAAAGAATGACACTTTTTCATAGCTTTGAAATTTCATAATCCTTAGGGCTTATCTCAAGAGTAATTAACATCCATGGCAACTAGCCAGATAAAACTCCACAGATCTCCCAGAATCTTCAACCTAGAAACTAATTTATTTTGTCTTCTTTTGAGGAAATTGGAAAACAATCTTAACTTTAAATTTAAGCGAAAGCAGAGTAATACAGGAAAATCTTTTTATTACCATCATATTTTTTACTTTTCAAGTAAATATTCTTGAATCCCTGATTGTAAGATTAAATAAAATAGACAGAAAACTTTTGAGTAAGTTCTTAAAATGTCAGAGTAATAATAACATTATGAAAAGATGAGGGGGAAAAACAGCTTTCTTCTTTCTCTGGATATTGTAAAGAAGGAAACTCAAAGAAAAATTACTGGCATCGAGATGAAGAGCAAACTGGATTCATAGCAGCCCTTGAATTTTTATATATTTTATATTGGCAGAGTAAAGACTGGATCTAAAGTCATTTGCGTCCTAAGCCATTTATTTAAGTATTCGTGGGAGTTGCCATCTCTATTGGTTTTGCGTACCCTGGTTTTTGCTTTTGAAGAGAGAGGCCCTGCTCCCATGATGGAACAGCCTGTCCTTGGAGGACTACACCCTGTGGAAGAGTGACCCATACCGCAGCAGTTTTAGGAGGTCTGTCTGTCTGTGGGATGTACTCAGACTGCAGCAGTTCACATGGAGCTGCTGTCTGTAATCACATCACTGCCATTCACATGCTTTGATATATCTCCCAGGATTTTAGTGCAGAGGTAAGGTTGAACTAGGAGTCCAGTTTACAGTGGTCATGCATGAACTAGAGAGGATAGTGAGACCACTTCAACAACTGAAAATTGGTACAGAATCTGTAAATATGCAGCTCACCATGTTTACCTTGCAATTAGCAGTCTGTGACAATGTATACGAACTCTTCCATTCTTTGCTTATAATTCCTACTGATTAGCTATGGATTTCTGTTAAGGAAATGCAGTAGAAGACTCCATTTGAATACGAGGTAGAGAAGAGTTGCTGTACTGGGGACAACTGAAGGATGAAATACCATTTGGGCCTTTTGAGTCTACCTTTTACATGTTCTCCTGTTTTCTGAAATGTTTTCTGGAATGATTTCTGAAATGTTTTTCGTTTACTTCTCCTTGCCTCCCTGTAAACTCTTAGTATTTCCCTTAAGTCAGCTCTGATTTTCATTTGCATTATCACAGAACTGAGTAACTCATTCACACTTTGGAAAAACTTGACAGTCAATTAAAAAAAATCAAACAGGAAATATTTTTTTGTTATATTATACTGAATTGTATATATTCTGGAAAGGATGTGAGGAACTCCAGATTGTTTGATAGAAAGATAGCCTAGCTGTGACATAACCTACTAGAGAAGGGCAGAGGATAAACAAGATGAGGATGATAATTCCAAGAGTTCAGCCATAACATGCAAATGCAGCCAATATTGACTGAATGAGAGGAGAAAGATTAAAAGAAAAAAGAAAAGAAAAATGAAAATTTTCATAGGTATTTTGCACTGGAAAAGGGTAAATGAAGAAGAGGAGTGTGAAGATGCATAAAATGGCTATAAAAAGTCTTTATAACCAATTTACATGTAATAAAATGTGCTCATATGGAAAAGTTGATGTTTTAACATGTTCAAGACAAGCTATGGTTCCACTGGTGGATAAAAAATTCTGAGCAGTTGCACACACCTGAAATTACCCAAACTACCTAAGTTTTGTCAAAAATGAAATGCATCAAATTCTGGAATAACTAAATTCAATTTATGAAAAAAAATATTATTTACTGTAAATGTGTTGGATTCTATTTTTATTGTGGGGAGGGTTTTGTTGCTGTTGCTGTTGGGTGTTTTTGCTTTTTAAATTTTTTATTTATTTTTAATATTAACAGAGACGTATTTTGTGTCGGGAAAAGAAATTAAATTTCAAGATGAATAGAGCCATGAGTTTTGGAAATAAAAATTTCCTCCATTCATGCTCTTTACCCCTCTCTGAGACCTGTCATGCTTTCCCATGAAAACAAATGTTCTTGGGGCTTTTAATAGGCTTCAAATATAAATATATTAATATCATATCTTTTAGCTAAGCTGGGATCTGAAGGTTTTCACAGTTTCTTGGATGTGAAAGGCCATAGACAATTGCTAGTCCAACAAAGAACCAAACTCAGGGAGAGCAGTTTATGCTCTTCATATTTTTCAAGACCTATAACTTTGTCAAAACCTGATAAATGTCATCTTAAAAACTTTGAAAAATCCAGGTAAAGGACTTAGAAGCAGGATTATTGCTTAGTCATTAAATTTAGTTATTCCTTTATTATTAAAAGAAAAGAATTTAAAAACAAAACAAAGAAAAAAAAAAAGAACCAAACAAAAACTTGAACCCCAAACAACTTGTTTAACAGATGGCTCTACTAATTTGATAGTTAAGAGCATACGGTATCTCTCAACTGCCCCTCATTAGAAAAGACAGTCCTCTTTCTAGACCCAAATCTCACACCAGCCTACTCAGACCTGCTGTTCTCACACATATTACTGTAAATTATTTACATCAGATAAGAAAAATAATGAAAACAGGACTATTTAAAAATCTAATTTATTTACCAGAAAGACTGAATTTCTAAAACCTATCAGAATCATACTACTTGTCTTTCAGAACATAAGTGGTGATCAGACATCCAAAAGAAATCAGAATTGACCAATCCTTCTTAGTCTCACTTTGAACTAGTAGGAACACAGGGATCTCATACCTCTGATCCATTTCATAGGAGTTTTACTGATATCACCTATCTGAACTGTTTGTAGCATGGATACCTATGAGCCCATCACAATGCATTTCTTCCATGCACAGCCACTACAGAAGGCTACCTCTAAGTGCACAGTTCAGCTGGAATGGTTTAGATTACCTCAGGATGCTAAGAACTGTACCCAAGAAGTACCTCTTCTCCATGTTGACCAGTCCCACAGACTAGTGTGACTGGCTTTCTTGTAAATAGTTATGCTGCAGACATGGAAAGTTGGGTGGCTGGGCATCAATCAGTTGGTGGTAAGCAATTTTCTTCATTTGCATCACTTCTCTTTTTTGGATTTTATTTCTCTTTTTTTTTTTTTTTCTGTTTTGTTTTGTTTTTCTTTTTCATCACAAATTAGTAGGAACAGTATAAATATAACATTTTTAAATGTTTAAAGAGTTTAAAACTCATGAGTTTTCTCACTCTAACCCTTGCAATTCTCTTTACCCCATCCTTCTGGAGGCATCTGTGTGGTGCTTAGTTGTTGTTGAGGGTTAAAACACAACAGATGAATGTACACATATGTACATTTTTTGTCTCCTGAAACACCCAGTCAATAACATTGAACCAAGTATGCTGGAACTTTTTAAAAGTGATATTTACCTTTCTGGTTTTCCTACTTTGATGCATGTTTTATCGTGAACTAAAGCACAGGCTGTCAGTCTGAGGGATTTTTATCCTATCTTGTTTTATGCTCAGCTCCTGTACTATCAGAGTGCAGCCAACACACCACTACATCTGACCATATGAGGAGAAGTGAGCAGGTTGATATATTTTCAGTGAAGCTTTTTCTTTCATAATATACATTTTGTCCATGCAATGATCTTATATGGAAAGACATGTTTCAGTTAAAAACATCAAAATACAAATTCTTAGGGTATATTAGAATGTTGGTCATTTCATATTTAATAGACTGGTTCAGGGCGGAAATAATTTGACTAAAAATTAAACCAGGCATTAATCATTTATTTATTTAATGACAAGACATTTGAAGTGCTTTCTTTGTCAGAAGTGTGTCCTTTGGCAAACAAACATGTTGTACCACATAGGCATATAAAACATTAATGCTGCTGTAGAGTATGCTTCTAGGAGTCAAAACAACGGCAGAGGGAAAGAAAATATGAGTTGCAGTAGAGATTAGCCTGAGGAAGCTGGAGTGATCCAGTTGTGTTGTTAACTGCAGAGGGGTGGGGGAACACTGAGTTACTGATAAAGTGATAAGGCTGGAGACAGAATTTATAGGGTGAAAATCACCAGTGTATAGCAAGCTCAACAATGATAAGCACATTAAAGGCATTATGCCAGGAACTTTTAAAAGTTCAGCTAAATAAGTATTATTTTTCCCCCAGAAGCGGCTCAAAGCAAATTACTATGGAAAATAAAAACAAGACCTTAGTTTTCAACACTTTATACTGACTGAGATTTATACTGCATGAATTAATGAAATGGCTTATGCAATCAATAACCTGCAGAGGACTTGTTTTATGAAAATATCCAACCTTCACTTTTATCCATTTTACCTTTAACAGACACAGTTTCCCTTAGTTTTCCCCACTAATTCTTTGCACAAACAAGAAAACCAACCCAACTCAAAAAACAAAAAATCTAACCAAACTTTTAGTGGTCAAATGCTGGCTTCAAATGATAGTTCCTGGTTCCACTACAGAAATAAGGAGTAGACAACTGATTCCTCATCACATTTTCATGCCACTGATGATTTTGTAGTTATCCATCATAGTCTGTTCAGTTTCCCATTTTCTAGAATGAAGAGAGAGCTGTAACTTTGAATTTGTGTTTAAGGAAGCCATTCTGTACATCTAATCATCCTTCATGCCCTCTTGTGAAATCATTTTCCTTTCTGTTACATCTGCGTTGAGAAGAAGGGATTATCACTGCACAGTGTACAAAAGGTACTAATATACAGTGTAATTGCTTTATATGTAGAGACAATGTACTACCAGGTAATACATACTATTATATAATTTGTATTATTAAAGAGATATTAAGCTTTAAGGTTTACAGTGTTTATAGAATAATACTTAGTCCTCTAGAGATAAAATTTCATTCACGTGTTGCACCTCATAAACAGATTAATAGCAGAGACTATCATAAACTATTGCATGAACATTGGTAGAAGTGTCATGGATGTATGAAGCAAAATCTTTTTCTATGAGAGTATATTTTATTTTGATAGAAAAACCAGCAACCAGGAACATTTAAAATATTTTTACTGCTTGATTATACTTACGTAGGATGAATGAAGAACTAAAATAAGCTTAAATTTGACCTACCATGAGTAATAATGAATGCAATCATGCAATATTGTATCTTGAGATGATGTTGAGGGAAAAAAATAGGACAATAAAAATTAATAGGGAACAATGAAGTGGCAGAAAGTTCACTTTACCTAGTAAGAGGGTAACAAGATTCTTATAGTGAATGGAATTCAGCATACACTGTAAATTGCTACTTTATTTTTCATAATCTCTATGTTTTGTGGACTACTCTTATGATGTTATTCTGTTTTATTTATGATTCTATATTTTCTCACTTTTTTCTTTTTGGTTCTCAACTGGATGTTTTTCATTTGATTCTCTTCTCCTTCATCTCTGTTCATACTCATGCCACAGATCTCACCTCTTCAAATACTGAGTTTTGAATAGCATATTAGATTCCTTTGCACCCATTTGTGTATTGATACTTTAGAATACTTTTACGTATTTACACCTCTCCAATGCATATTTCATTTTTATAATGCTTTGACCTTTTCTGACTTTTGTTCTCTTCCATTCTCATTTTGTCTTTAACAAGTTTTCTCTCCCCCTTTTTACTCTGGATATGTAATACTCTTTTTACTCCCCCATTATTTGTTATTCAACTAATTTTCCAATGAGAACATTTTCATGAACATTTTCAATGAGAATAGTTTCAGAACTGATATTAATTTGGTTTGAGCCATTTTATAATTTCAGTATTTGTTGTACTGATTTTTCTTTCTCTCCAAGATTCTCTTATTTATAAATGTATGAAAAGTGTAAGCAAATGAAAACCAGAAGAATGTAAACAGTTTTGGGTCTCTGCCACATCAAAATGTTCTGCAAAAATCATAATCTAAAAGGTGTTGTCAGAAATCTGTAAAAATGAAACAAGGGAGGGGAGTTTTGTTTTTTATTTCATTTTACTGTATTTTTACTTAATACGTGAAGAATCATGACATTCCACAAAGATAAGAGGCTCGTGTGACAGGTTTCACTGGATAATGGGTGTAGACCAAAGAAGATGAAAACTGATCTGAAAACAAAAATGTATTTGTTAGGCAATTTAAAATAAATTAATGTTTTATGTATTGCTCTAGTAAAAGTGCAGAAACTTTATAATGAATGCAAGTTGGTCCAATAAATTCAACATTTACTAATAGCACTTTGCTATATTGAAAGTAACAGCAACAGGCAGTAGAAGCAATGCCTGTAAAAAGCTAAGGAATATTGCTAATTATATGTAAAACTGCTTTTACACTGGTCACTCCGCATAAGTGGTCTCAAACACACAGTGGACCATGAAACATTTATATGGATGTCTTTTTTTGAAGACAAACATATCCTTAACTGTGAACTACAAAAAGCAAGAGCGAAATGTAGTTTAGAGATGAAGTATAAATTAACACACTGAAAAAAATACTGGATTTACATGAAAGAAGAAGTTTTTAGGCTGCTGTTGTTATGTTCTACAGGCAAATGTTGAAAGTAAAATCTTGCTTAGCATTTTTTCCAAAATATTTGTGTTAATTTGCAAGTCTTCCCAAACACTACCAGGGAACAGCCTTTATATAGGCCGTATTTAATCTGGAAAATTATCCGTTCAAAGAGATAGTACTTTAAAATGTAGGTCTGAAAAAAAAAAAAAATTAAAAAAAGATGAAAAGATGTCATAAGATAATTCCCTTGTAGGGAAGAGTAAATTTGAAAGCAGTATCCTGTCTCCAGCAGTGGCCAGTTGTAGATGCTTCAGGAAAGTCTAAGAAAAAGAGCCTGTGTTCTTTCTATTCTTGCACTAGATCCCTATCTAAAGGGTGCACCTGGACCATCTTTGTATGGTCAGGAGTAATAATCAAGGTCAATGTGGTTGATTATGGTTAAGCCATGAAGTGTTTGCCTCCTACTGTTTTTAAAGGTCATTTTAACTTTGTTGCATTACTCATGTATAGATCTCATTTCCTCCACTGTGACTTTCAAAGACATTCTTCTGAAAGTTTTTACCTGTATTCAGCCTTCACTCTATGCCAAGGAGTTTACTTGATTGCTTAATCTGGGAAATTTTCTTGGGTTTGTTCTGTAATATTTAATGGAATGAAAAATAAATTGTCTGATTGCATAGGGAATATGCCACTTTTCTGCATAAACTCTATAATCATCAGAAGGGGATTGTCTATTATATCTTCCCCAAGACGTCACCATCTTCTTCTTATTTCTCACAACAGTATCTTCTTGTCCTCATTGCAACAGTTTTTTCCTTTGTTGTTCCACATATGTTTTTCAGAAACCAAAACCGTCTGAATCTGGGATATTCTAGCAAAGTCTCAGACACATAAACACAATTTATGAAGTGTCCCTCGTGTCATTTATGATTTTTAGAAACATATTTAATCAATGTACAACAAAAATGTGCATAATAGTGTATAAATTTCATTATATCATGAATAAAACTTCGTTAACATCTGAAAAATTACATAATCAGTTGCCTCATGACCAGCAAAATGCACCATTCTTTACCAATTTACTGAATTAAACATGGCGAGTTTTTTCAGCTTACTACTTTAAGAAAAATGACTCCTAAAATTTCTGAGGAAAAAAAGAAATATATGGAATCTTGAAGGACCACAGCATTTTTATACTTGGAAAATTTTTTTCCAATTGACCTATTTTCAAAACAACTTTTTAAACTAATTGTTACATTGCTTATTATATTTTTTTTGATTTCATGCAATAGATCTAGACTTTCATTTATATATACAGATAAATATGGCTATATAAAGGCATAGAAGTACACACAGAAATACTTGTGTGTGTGTATAGCATCTGTATCTATAACACTGTGTATGTCCATGCCTGTGTCTACATGTAAAACTTCCTTTTGACCTTTGTCTGATCTACTGACTCCCCTGCAATTACACATGGAAAACAAAGGCTCCCTGATGGCCATCACAGAAGATGGGAGTAATGGTGTCTGATAAAGAGATGAGAACAGGTTGGCTTTATTGATGGATGGGAGCAGACCTACCTTGCTGCCAACAATGGAGTGGGCAAAGAAAGGTCTGAAGCAAGGAGTAGTCTGCAACCAGCCTCCTAGCATGAAAAGCCAGCAGCTTTTTTCCTACCAAGAATAACTTTGAAGCACTGATATCTAAGACTAATTCACTAAGTCTTTTTAAAACAGCTGTTATTGTAAAATGAAAGAATTAAGCTCACAAAAATATTTATGATTACTGTATTAGTCCACGAGAGCCACATGCTTCAAGATTTAATAGATGCTGTTTTGAATACAGCTGAAACCCAAGAAGATATTTTTGAGACAAAATATTAGTTTAAAGAAGTGAATTTGGTGCAACACTCACTATTTTAGTAATATGTGTATGTTGCAGATATATAACCGCATCTGTAGATACACATATAAGAAAATGAAGTTACTTGTGCAAACTGAAGGTGAAAGAAAGAACTTATTAATTGCTTGTAGTTAAAAACGGATTTATTTTTAATCATGTCACATGCATTCATTTTCCTAGAGTGGGTCAAAAGTAATTAAAACCTGCAAAGGCACAAATGAAAAATGAGATTTTAAAAGTAAGCTACCTATACAGCCTAACAGATGGATGATTGTGTCACTGGTAATATTGTGTTGTGTTTTTTTTTTTTTTTTTAAATGAACATCATACTCTTTTCAAGACAATTATATTAAAAAAGTATTATTCCTCTGATAATATCACAACAAATGCTGATCTAATTAGTTTCTTGATCTGTGTTGACACCTGACAATGGAAAGTGAAAGTAGAACTAACTCCCTTGCATATGCTTTACAATTTTGTATCTTAGATATCAGTAGCAAAGAATATTTTGCCCAGATACTTGATACACAGGCAGCCTTCTCTGTTAGTCACTGGTTCTAGGGCTGTGTCACATCCATTCAGTTCTGTGTTTTTCCTTTCTTGCAACACATTCTGTGAAACCCTGTGGACATTCTGCAAATTATTGTGCTGCATAAAATGAACTTTATCTCAACTCCAGTTAATTAAATCAATAGCAGGTCGTGCGCTTTGCACAAGCAATACTGATGGGCTTTGACTGACAGCATCAGCTTTATAAAGCTTCACAGTGTAAGGCTTTATGGCAAGCGAGTTCTTTTTCCTTCACTTCATCACAATTGCTGACATTTTGGCTATATCTAGTGGGTGACATGATTCAGACAGAGCAGTAGCATGGAATTTAATAAGAAAGTAGGAAGGTTTTGCCTGTGACTGAAAGCCCCTAGTGAGAGCTGTGGTGCGTAAACAGCCTTGCTGCTGATAACATGTTGGAAAAATTTTAAATTTAGCAACAAGAACAAAATTATACTTTTAAAATCCCTTAGATGATGCTTTATAAAGAAACCCAGGTGTCTAAAATGCAGTGTAATAGTTATATTTTCCTGTAAGTATCAGAAACTTATTATTAATGATGCTTGCATATAACATTCTGGAGATATATTTTTATATATATGTATATATCTATTCAGACTTGCAAAATTGAAATAATACACAGAGTGCATCCATTCCCCAAGAGATGTACTACAGCTATTTTTCCTAGACATGGGAAATTACTTTGAAATATGAAGTTTTCAAAATCTATTTTTTAAATTAAAATAAAAAGAAAACACTTATATATATACATTTATATTCCAGCTAGAAATAATAGCATGGGAGCAGAAGTTAATATGCGTATATGATTTTTCCCATACTACACATCTCCTAGGATCTTGGAAAAAAGAGAAAGATTTGACTTGATAAAAAAGTGCACAAAAGAAAAATCATAATTAAAGTATACTGGTTATAAAGGTCCTATCATCACCCATGACAGTAGCAGAGCTCTCAAAGACTGCATGAAGGAATGTCTAAATGGAATCATCTGGATTGAAGAAACAATAGGTATTTTTTTCTTCTTGAATATTTTATTGTCTGCAATACTTTTATTGCTTGCAGGAAAAAAAACAGTACTCTTTTAAAAGGAGCGGATCAACAATCTTTAATCAAAGTTTTATGATGCTCCCATTAAAAGATGCTGTTTTCAGTAGAGGATAAATGACACTGTTTAACCTCTTATTTTCTGCGTCAGATGCTTTTCTTAGCCTGATTTTATTTGTTTACAGTTTCTGGGAAGATTTTGTCCTGAGTTGCCCAGGTTTTCCTCTCAACATAAAAAAAAAAAAAAAGATTGTTCAAATATAAATAAATTTAAGTCATCATGACATTTTCTTGGATAACCCCATTTCTCCACACTTTGAAGCAAATAGTTCACTGACAAACATTTCTGCATTTTTAACTTTTTAAAAATTGTTATTATTTTTGTATTGCAACTTTAAATGATATCACAATTTATAATGAAAGAGACTTTTTAAAATTTGGAAGTTGAAGAGGCTGAGTATTTCTCAAAACACCTAGTCTTTCATGGCCATGCCTGTAGCAAAAAATAAAGAGATTTGCTTTAAAGAGTTTTGGAATATACTGCAAACTTCAGAGAGGCAGTTCATTTAGGCCTTTTCACTAAACACTCGGTCATGTGTCCCCCAGCCAGGAAAGTGTAGGTGGTGCCAGTCTCTGCATTCTCTCATCACATCTATGTTGTTCCAGACAAGAAGGACAGAAGGTATGTGGATGTTACTCCAGTGACCATGAGGCCACGCGGCATTGATCCATAGGCCGCAGGGATGACACCCAGCTGAAAAGACAAAGCTTGAAGTCTTCTGTCCTACAGAAAGAAGGAATGCAACAAGGAATTTTGAAAAATGTCTGTTTTCTAAATTGGGGTCAGAAAGTGGAGAAGAAATCATATGAAAGGTTTCAGAAGAAGAATTTATCTCTATATTAACCAAAAAAAAAAAAAAAAGGGGGAATTTGGAAGAATGGATTCACATATTCCACAAGAAAAAAAGGACATTAATTAAAACTACACAAAACCCCCACACATCTGGCAGATGGACAAATATTTCCAGAAAAGGGATTGTTCCAAGACTTTCTGCAAAAACGGTGGAATTTTTTGGGTGCAGGGAGGGAATGAAGAAGAAAGAAAAATTATGTTGAATTGGAAATGAAATGTCACTGAAAAAGTGACGTATTCAGGAAGAAATGTGCCATTCCCATACAGTTCTTTTCAGCCTATTCATACTCTACAGAACTCCACAATTCTTTTTAATCCAATTTAATTCGGATGATTAAGTATATTGAAATAGCAACTGAGCTGTAGTAAAAGCAGACTGTCAGTCATATTTTCTCTGTCTCCCTAACAAAAGCAGGAACTGGCAGATAAAAGGACACCACAGAAGTATGTGTGGGAGTTGGAGAGTAAGAATGCTCTGAGGAGAGATAAAAGGACGGTGGAGGTTGTGCACACAGACTCAGCTGCAGGCACTGGGCCCTGCTCCTGACAGCGCTGACTCTCCAGCTGGGGTGTGGTACTGCGAGCTGCAGCAGCTACAAGAAAGCTGTCTGATCCTTTCCCCACAGGAGTCTTCCTCAGGATATCTGAGGACCATAAAACAATAAGAAGGAAGACGTGCTGTACCACTTTGGTCCTTATAATATTTTGTCTTACTGCTGTGCTCACACCTGAAACTATCCACTCTGTCTCTGCTTGGCTTTTTTCAGGACGCAGAAAAACAATTTATTTCAGACGGTAACTTTTTGCCCTCACTAGCTTTAAGAAAATCATTAGTGAAAGGAGTTCAAATGCATTTTTCCTAGGCACCTTCTCAAGGAACCTGCTATCCCCCTTTGCCCTGTAAAATACAATAATTATCAATGTAGGTATACAGATCAAAATAATCCTTTTTTTTT
>WBMY01018669.1:512717-555159 GCA_013397315.1 Donacobius atricapilla
TTAATATTCCATTCCTGTGTGCTGGGTGATGGAAACTTAGGCTACACTGCAGCACTGCTTGTGGGCCAGCATCTTGTTCCTTGTGAGTAAAATTCCTGTGATATCTCTGGTAAAAGCCTTTGTCACAGGTGATGGAGGTAAGGGAACAATGGGAATACAAACCTGCTGCAGTTTGCCTAAAATGCAGAAACAGCTGCTTGAGTCATGATTGGCTTGTTGGCTGAATTCACCAGGGGAGAATCTGGCAATTAATCTGAAATGTCACTATGTTCAATAGAAATTGTTGTAGAGGGCTTCTGGGGACATAAAGGTAGCTCTGGTGACCAAAGATTGCATATGTTTCTGTGGTTTATTCATTTTTAAAGACTTCACTGCACTCAAATAGTAAACATTTTCTGAGAATAAAGTCTGCTTAGTGACTTTCTCCATAACTGGTGACGTACACTGTGGAAATAGGTATGTCAGGATGGATATGGAAACTTCTAAGAAGATTCATATATGTACCAATTACAGTTTATGGAAAAAGCTAATTTATTAATTCTTTAAAGGCATGGACTCTGAGATAATGAAATTATTCTGCTTGGGGCCAGTGTTGCCCTTTGGGCTAATTGGACTAATTTTCATATACAAACCCAGAAGCAGAATTGCCATTCTTGATGTCTTCCTTTCTGTTTTTCTACCTGTTTGAAAATAAGATTCCACACTGAGATCATCCTTTAGTCCCTGGACAAGTATAAAAGCTTTTAAATACTATTTCAAGAATATTGCCCAATCTGAAATACAATAAAAATGATGAAGTGCAGAAAATAATTCATGGGTTACATATGAGCAACAGAGCTTTCTAAAATTTCAGTTTCTCAATTTTTCCACCCTGTTGTGCAGTACACATCATGTATCTCAATACTGTTGTCTGTATCCACCCAGAGGACTGATTCAAAACACACATTAAAAAGAAAAACTGATTTAAAAGGATTTTGGGTCAAGCCTTAGCGGATTTCCAGATCCCAAATTATTTCAACCCTGTCACCTTTAATTTTTCCTTTTTTAAATACCTTTACAAATGAAGCTTACCAATTGAACAATCCTGATGATATTCCATTGTTTTGGTGGATAAAATATTTGTGAGTTCATTTTGTGCAATTTTTATCTCTCTGCAAAAACTTTCAATTCCACCATTCTACTAATGCAGTTTTTTTTTTCAGTTAGTCTTCTGACAAAGAAAATTCTAGAAGACTTTTAATTTCCCTATCCAGTTAATTTATGGAATCTCTTACCCTAATGTAGTTGAAGCAATAAAAATAAGCAGACATTTCAACTAATTGGAAAGGTCTGTCTACATGGAAAAATACCAGAAGAAACTTTGAAGACACCAATATTTATCTCTTTTTGATTGGCTTGTTGGCTTGTTTCTGAAGTACACCACAGAAAGTGGTGGGCCCCCACAAACAGCATTAAACTTTAGAGCTGGGAGAGCAAATATGTTTCAAGGTTTTATTCTATTTCAGTTCTTCTGTATACTACAAGTAACATGTCTATAAACTTCAACATAGTCCAGAAAAATTCTTCATGAAAAGCACTTATGAAGATTTCTATAAGTTTAAAAGTTGCATTTTTAAGTGAATAATCGAAGGAGGAATTTATCCAAATTGTCCAACACGTACAACAGACACAAACTGAGTTTTTAAAACAGGCTTTGGGACCATTATAAGTGACACAGCAGACTAATTCAGTGGAAAAATTAGAGTGCTGAATACTCAATTTCTCCCACACAATTACAAGTAAAGAAGTTAAGATAACCTGTCATTGTACTCTTATGTTTTGTATACCATGAAAGATGTGAACTTATTCCCTTTGTGACATTACACAATGCCATGTAACATATTTTTCAGAAATGTGGACATGACTTGTTTATAACATAATTATAAGCTAATTTTAACAGAAATCAAAATCCCAATTTTTTTTCCCTATGGAAATATTTTGTTAAACAATTCTTGAAATTGTTTAAAAATGGTACTAATCTCTTCTACATTCAATATTGGCTTTCAAGTTTTCAAGAAATTATGTTTTCCTTGTAGCTATTTAAAAATCGTGTTTCTTTCATTACAATCCTAAATTGAATCATCAACAGCTTGTTATTAAAGATCTGGGGAAAGCAGAAAGGAAGGTTGGGAGAGCATTATACCTGGAAGTCTACCAGCTTGGATATGTGAGAGCCAGCCAGACTCCTGAGCTTAATGCTATTATTGGGGAATCTTTTAACAATCAGAGGAGTTTCTGAAACACCAGCCTCCCATTTATATCAGCATCAAAATTCCAAGAAAAGAGAAAAAAAATTTCTAACATCTAGAAACAGGAGTGGTGAACTCTACACTAATATTCTGTTCTTCACTGGATAATCAATTATCCTTGAGGAGATAGTGGCAAAGATGGGGCAACCCTGGATGTATGGACAGACTGGGGAATGAGAAGCTGGAGAACAGCCTTACAGAAAGGGGCCTGGGGGTCTTGGTGGATGGCAAGCCTAGAATAGAGACTGAGAGGAGACCGGATTGCAGTCTACAACTTCCCCATGAAGGGAAGGAGAGGGCTAGGTACCCCTCTCTTTGCTATCGTGGCCAGTGACAGTACTTAAGGAAATGGCCTGAAACTATGTCAGGGAAGGTTTAGGTTGGATGTCAGGAAAAGGTTCTTCACCCAAAGGAGGTTGGGCACTGAAACAGGCTCCCCAGGGATGTGGTCACACCCATCAAGCCTGGCAGAGTTCAAGAAGCATTTGGACAATGCTCCCAAGGCAGGTGGTTTGATTCTTGGGATGTCCTGAGCAAGGCCAGGAGTTAGACGTAACGATCCTCTTCCAACTCAGGATATTTTATAATTCTACGATTTTGAGACTGATACAATACATTTGACAGATTTCAAATTCCAGATTCCAATTACAAATTTTCTATCAGTTCATTTGCAGTTTCCCTTTTGCATTTCCCTGTAAGAAATATATGTGATATTTAATCAAGATGAAGAGTTCTAATAGACACCTGTAACTGTTCATATCTGTCAGTCAAGGGGTAACCATGACTGAGCCACATGCTCAGATCCCATCACAAGCACATTGAACACTGAAAGGTGGTTAAGAACTTTCAGGTTTTTAAACATCTGTTTCTCCATTCTGAAGAGGAGTCCATTCAGCTTGATATTTTGTAGTTTCCTGTCTTAATCTTTGTTGCTTCTGTTCAGTGCTGCCAGCACTATAGTGTCTGCTAGGATTTTGCTGCAGTAGGAGTCTTTATTTAACAGGGGCGGGTTCTAAACCTGGCATATTCAGCCCCCTTGTGGTACATACCAAAACGGCCAGGTTCTGTTAAGTCTAGCATGTCTTTTAAATATTTCATAAGAATAAAATCTCCCATGTAACAGGAGCCACACATTTGTTTAAAGGGTAAATTTTTCAGCTTCTACCAATGGCTCCAAGAGAAGCAGGGATTATGCATTTTACCTTCTGAAAACAGCAGAATTAGCAAAAGTCTTCTTAGGTTTTGTTTCTTGAATTTCAGTATCTTACCAGTACATATTTTAAATTTTTTTGTCACTTTCTTACTTGCTTTTTTCTTATTCTCTTCCTAACACCTATCCCTCCTTTTGGCAGAAACAGTATTCTTATCCTTAATAAACTTTAAACTTTATATTTTATTGTTCTTAATTTCTTTTTATGAGCATGAGAAGACACAATATTTTTTTTTGTTTGGCTTGTTTCACTTGGGAGTTTCATCTGGTCTGATTAAAGGCAAAGAAAACTCTTCATGACACTTCCAATGCTTTCTAGTTAAATAAAGAAGGGATTAATTATTTAACCAATAAATAAATTAAGTATATCATTGAGATATCACGTGCATAACAAAAACCCTGTTTCATATTGATAGCTTTTCAATCTTAAAATTTCCTTTTTAAAATTTGAAACATGTTTTTGAGAATGCAGTTCCTCCAGTTATACATTCATAAATTTGTACTGGCTAATGTTTTTCTCCCCCATACTGTATGGAAGGTACATATGAGGGGAAATTTTGGGACCAGGTATACTGAGAAAATCTGAGAATGCACTAATTTTCAGTTTTAAAAAAGTGCAGAAACCCCAAAAATATAAAAGTTATGTCCCCTAAACTTTAATTAATAATTTTCAGGCTTTTCCTTGTTTTGCAGCAACAGCAAATGTAGATACATATACATTTATGTACTTACATGATTTAGAATCATTACAATTTTGTGCCCATTGTTGATTTGACATGACTTTTTATTGCAGCTCATTGAAGACTTGATTCTGGAATGCTTTTTTAACTAAAGTTACTGACATGTAGAGGTTCTCATATCAGAGAAGATCAAATCAAACCTTCCTACAGAGAAGAGTTACCTACAAGACCCCAGAAGTCTAATATTCAATATTGAATATTGAAGCCTCAGTTAATTTCCAGAAGAGCGTGAGGTTTGGTTTTGGTTTTTTTGGGTTTTTTTTTACCTTATTTTGTGTGTCGTCTAAGGAGCTGTGGTGGCTTCTTAAGAAACTTAGAAAAATATATTCCAAATTGCTAGACATTTACTTTCTGGAAAACAGGGTATTAAATATCATTCATACAAATATATAAACTGTCAGAGGTCCTAAAATGTGAAGAAATTTTTAAAAATGTATGGTCCTGACAAGGCTTTTAAAGCTTCTGTACTGTTGTCCACTGATCTTCAAATACATAAGAATTCAGAACTGCCTTAAGATTGAGCTCAGTGAACCCTTCCATTCCTTACTACACTTAATTTAAGTTCCTCATGGTCAATGATGCTGACTGCTCTTAAGTTTTCTATTTTTCACTTGAGTCTTGCTTTCTAGTTGTATGTAAATTAAGGATGCCTTTCTCTCTGCTTAGAAACTCTCCTTTTTACATAATATGGAATGTCTATTATTTAACAGTTACTCATGATGATGTACAAATGCATAAGCTGTTAAACAATTACAAAGTCATTTTTTAATACAGATAATGCTCTTGCACAATGTGAAACAATGATTAAAAAGAATCCCTCTTGGAGTATGCTGTCATTTTCAAGCTTCATGGAAATTATTTAAGAAACAGTTGTTTCTCTTACTTCAGTTGTTTTTTTCTGCTACTTGAGTAATCAAATCTGTCTCACTATAGTCCCATATTCCCCTACTTATTTGACTTATATACAGAGGTCCACCCAAGACAAGAGAAGGGTAGTAATTTCCTGAAATCTGGGTATATTTTCTAGTACAGCATGAATTCTGGACTTGATTTTATATCAAGCAACAAATTATGCATTTGTCTGNCCCAGAAGCAAAATTAATTTCCAAAAGTTATTTCTATCTGTTTTAATATTTTTTCCTTCAAAATTATGCAGGATTTTATCACATCAGCATCAACACAGACAGTATTTTTTATCATCTGAAGCACCCTGTAAGAAAATATTCTTATATTTTCATTTTAATTTATCTTATTTAGCTGTTGTCATAAAACGCAAAATCTGATTTCTGACTTCCATATTTCTTTTAGATTTCCTTTCTTTATTTTTCTCTTTCTTTTCCAAATTGTTCACTTTGTCAAAAAGCAATTTAAATGTTTTCACCTACTTGTATTCTGCAGGTGTCATGTGGTAATGAAACAAACAGTAACCTTTCTGCACTCATCTCAGGTGGCCTTTATTTTCATAACTCTCATATTTATCTGAAGTAGACCATCCAACCTATACTTTCTCTGTTGCCTATTAATCTTTTATGACATTCTACTCTACAGCACTGGAGTGGAAGGCAAGTTGTTCCAAAGAAAAACATTTCTATTATGAACCTCACCACAGGAAGCAGGCTTGTTCATGTCAGTTTTGTTCATGGCATAAACATACTTGATAGATGACATTTAGTTTTATGTAAAATAAATAGCTTGATTAATTAATCTGTGTTTTCCTGCAATGAAGTATGTTGGCTATTTCCTGCCTCAGAGCTGATGTTTTTAGAAATGTATCAGTCACATGACAGCATCTCAAATTCCACACTCTTGTAAAAAGCACAACACATATATGCAGACCAAAATCTGAAAAAATCCCATCTTCTGGAAAATATTTCACACAAATACATTGAAGTGCAAAACAAAAAAAAATAAAAAGACTATTTGAAGTCCTTTATTCATTGCCTGATTATCTTAAAATGAAAGACTGGTTTGGTTCTATATTTACTTTGATTTAAATATAGTTCTATCTCAGAGCCCTGCATCATCCAAAACTGACTACCTTTGAACATTATGAAGAAAATCTGTCTAGCAGAAAGATAGAAGTTATAAAACAAGCATAATGCTGTCAGGCTTCAAGATCCATCAACAAATAACAATAAAAACAAAACTTAGAGGCATTTTTTTTTGATCAAACCATAAAATCTAGTTGCCTTAACTTTGTTAAAAATTATTTTCAACCTCTATAGAATTGGGCTTAATATTATATAAAATTTTCTATCTTAAAAATAATAAAAAAATCCTATAACAATAACATTTAAAAATCTTAAATAATACCAAAGAAAATACGTTGTAAGGGTTTTTTTTATGATTTTCTTTAACTTCAGTCTAAAGACCTTAAGACCACAGCCAGCCATTAGAAACAACCGATCAGGAACTGAAATGGATACATTTATTTGGGGTTTGTGTATCTCCTCTTGCTAGCTACAGTGAGTATGACACTCCAAATACTTACTTGTTTCCAACAGGTGACAAAATAAATCAGTCAAGTTTAACAAACATCATAATGCCTAGTTACTTACCAGTGTCCTAATAGTTGGTCCAATAAAAGGAAATTTGTTTTGTGCAACATGAGTAAAGATAGTAAAATCTGGTCTGAACTGAACACCAACAAAGTTTTTCCCATGGAAAGGTTTCCCTCAGCAAAGGGATGTGATTGATCCAAGGCTTACCTGCAGTATTCTGTACGTAGTATAGCCATATCTTATTATTTTGTGAATACATTTTTTTATCCCACCCTTGGTTACTCAGCTATGTAATCTAATTGAACCAAGTAAACTTCTATGGATTATTTTAAACAAAAAAAGTGCATAACTAGTTAAGGACCAATCTTTTGTTTTCTGTGATTGGCAAATAAACCTCTATCCAGTTGCTCCCTCACTATTCCCCCATCAGGTTCAGGAGGAGAATCCAAATGGCAAAAGTAAGAAACTTCACGGGTCAAGAGAGTTTAGCAATTGAAGGGAAAAAAAAAGAAGCCAAAAAATAATCAAGTGCTGCAGAAAGAATCTCTCTTCACTAGGAGATCAACATCCAGCCACTATATGAGCAATGGCTACCTTGGAAAAACTCCCACAGATTTACTGCTGAGCATGGGGTTTCATTGCATGGAATATCACGTTGGCCACATTGGGTCAGCTCTCCCAGCTGTGTCTCTTCCCAACTCTCATACAACCCCTGGCTACTCATTAACTGGCCAGAGTAGGGAACATGGAAGACCTTGATGCTGCATAAGCACTGCTCTGTAAAAGTTGAAACATTGTTATCAGAACAGTTTTGGTCATAAATATAAAACACAGCACTATATGGGCTGTCTAATGCCCCGATCTGCTTGGAGGGTCCACAGGAAGGTAGCTGTATTTACCCTGGGCAGTTCACAGGAGAAACAAAAAAATTGTCAGGAGATTCAAAAAAAAAAACCACTTTAACTTGCAAACTTTGGAGCATTTCAATGGAATAAGTCACTTGGCAAAGTTTAACTCAGCAAACTTTAACTTGTCCAGACACAACAAGGGATTTAACAAGCCATTGATTGGAATTTTTCTTGGTCCAGCTTATAGTGTATTTTGAGAAGAAAAAGTGAAGAGAAAAAAGAGAAGGAGAAAGTAAAGGAAAAAGGAGAGAGGAATGTAGCCACCACCATAGTGTGGTCTCAGCAGCTTTTAAATCCAGGATAGTGGAGAGCACCTTGTAGCACAAGCTTATGCTGATTTCAGCACCGAAGTCTCATGCCTGCATTTCACACAGAGCCAGGATGTTCCCTTGCAGTCGACCACCCCCATCACAGTGGTGGTCAGCGCTGACTTTTCCAAAGCTCACACACTTCACACACAGTGCAGAGCCAGAAGGCTCAAGGGTGCTGGCGGGAGCAGCGCATCCTCCCACCTGTGGCTGAGCTTGTCCTGCTCCCCACCCTTCCCAACTGGTTGCTTTGAGCCAGTCAACCTCCCCTCCAGTCTCCTGCAGACTGTTAAAAGAAAGTGAGCTCCATCCCAGCCAAAGTCAGCACTTTCCCCTTTCAAAATGGACAGCTAGGTAAGTAATTCGGGTCATGGTCACTCAATCTGTTCTTAATCAAAGAATAGGGCTCAAATTTATACTATGGGTAATGAAATGTTTCATTTCAATAGATGGTTAAAGGGTTCTGCTGTGTTCTTTCTAAACGTTGAAGCACTGTCATGAGAAAATAACTTTTTGTCATAGCATTGCCAGAAGGGAAAGTCCCATTTGTTAACTATTCTGCCAATGCTTAAAGGGAGTAAAAGTAATTATATATAATTATAGAAACAGATTCTAGACAGTTGAAATTATAATAATTTTTCAGGGGAAAATCTTTATTTCAATTAATTTAAATGTCTTTTATACAATGCATGTATTCAGAATATTCTGCACCTTCAATGGAAATTTTGCAGAAATTGAATTCAAAGAGACTTTTAAGTACAAAAAAAATTTGGTATTTTGGTTTGTTGTTTTTTAAATTATTTGACATCCAGAATTCTATGCATTCATTTTTTCTAGTCTCTAGACAATCTAGTCAACTTCTTTTCATTCAAAATAATTTTCAAATATCAATTTAAAACAATTATTTATGTTCATAATTAGCTATTAATACATTGCTAAACAGTCATCTTGCAGTCATTAGTAAAATTTGTAATCCTCTAAAGAAATATGTGCATTTAACAGCCACAACTGCCTAGCACTTAATTAAAGAACTGGAAAACTGAGATTTAGGTAATGAGCAAAGAGAGTCTTAGTCAGTTTTTGGTTTATGGACCTAGTTTGAATACAGTTTGGGGGGAAAGAGAGGGAAAGCAGTAGATGTTAAGACCAAAGTTAAAGCATAAATTGCATCAAAACAGGTATTAGCCTGGCCTCTTTTCTGGGTTATTTGGAGCAGATACTAGGAAGGAATTAATTGCACCAGAGAAAATGAAATACATAGATGAAATATCAAGTCACATTTTATGAGAAAATGCTGGGGATTATAGTATTATTGTGATTGGAAAGATGAAGGATTTGGAGCTTATGTCTGTGAAGCAATTTGTGATAAAAATTCTGTAGTTTGAACCAAATTCAAAATTTCATTTGATAAGTTCTGTTTAATTTACTATAGAGACAGGAATTAAGATCTCCTAATTCATACCTTCATCAGGAGACAACTCTCTGTACGTACGTTTACAGATTGATTATGCTGAGTAGTAGAAGAGAGACTATTGTAGAGGACCGACCTTGTCTGAAAGCCAGATGTCCACCAAGCCACTCTCTCACTCCCCCTTCTCAGTTGCATGGAGGAGAAAAATTAAGATGGAAACCAACTAGTAGGTTGAGATAAGAAAGCTTACTAAAGAAAAAAGGAAAGGGTTGTGTGTGTGCAAGCAAAGTGAAAAAAAATAGAGATTTTATTGTATTATCAACAAGCAATGCCTGGCCACTTCCTGGGAAGCACAGCTTCAGCATTCGTAACAGTTTCTCATTAAGGCAAACATTGTAAATAACAAATGCGCCCCCCTTTCTCCTTCTCTTCTTAGCTTTTATATCTGAGCTGATGTCATACTCTATGGAATACCCCTTGTTTCATTTTGGATCAATTGTACTAGTTGTGTCCCCTTCCAGGATTCTGCCTACCTCCACCCTTCTGGTAGGGTGGAGAATGCTGGGCAGACAGCACTGATGCAGTGCCAGTGACGCTCGCAGTAGCCAAGGCACTAGGGTGTTACCCACACCTTTCCTACCAATGCAAAGCACAGCACTGTAAGGGCTGCTGTGCGAAAATGAACTCCATCTCAGCCAGATCCAGTTCAATTGTATCCATAACACACAGTCTGCCACACACACTTGAGGATTGTTTTGATTTATCTCACCAATTTCCTTCATTGTTGACAATTCATTTACATTCTTAGAGGAAGAAAACTACTAACTTTGAACTTAGTCCAGCATGACACAAACATTTTTCAGATAAGGAAGAAACTGACTACTGAACATGAACCCCCCACATTTTAAAGGCTTGTAATTTCAAGTATTATATGTGGAGAGAGATCACAGAATCACAGGAAAGAAAGAAAAAGGTTGGAAGGATCATCGGGAGATTGTTTACAGCCCAGTTCCCACTTGAAGGAAGGGTAGTTTAAAATCTTAAATAAGAGTGTTCTCAACTTCGTCAGTCAAGTTTTAAATATCTTCAAGGGTGGAGATTCCACACTCTTTCTTCTACTACTTAACAGCCATTATGCCATTGCAGTTAAACATTCAGCTTCCTAAAGTGCAGCTTGAATTTCCTTTGTTGTGACTATTTTTTTGACTTTTTATGTACTGTTTTTAGGATTGAGTTAATATCTTAACATTAGTTACTATAGTGTTACTTTGGATTTGTTCTGGAAACTGTGTTGATAACCCTAGGGTATTTTAACTATTGCTGAGTGTTTACACAACCTCAAGGTTTTTTCTGCTTCTCGCTCCACTAGCAAGAAGACGGTGGGGGTGCATGATAAGCTGGGAGGAGACATAGCTGGAACTGCTGACCCCAACTGACCAGAGGGATATTCCATACTGTGTGGCATCATCCTCAGCAATGAAAAACTGAGGGAACCTTCAGAGCGGTTTGTCTTATGAAGTAACTGTGACGTGATGAAGCCCTGCTTTCCTGAGATGCCCAAACACTTCCTTAGTCATGGGAAGCAGTGAATGAACTCCTTTTTCTGCTTTCCTTGTGTGCATGGCTTCGGCTTTACCTGTTAAGCCATCTTTATCTCAGGAATTTCCACTGTTAGTCTACTGATTCTCTCCCCCTTCCCATGAGTGTGAGGTGACTGACTGGCTGAACTGTGTTTAGTTGCTGGTTGAAGTTGAAGAAAGACAGCCTTTTTTGGTGCACAACATAGAGCTCAAAAGGTTCAAGAAAGTGACAGATTTTAATGGAACTTGCTGGATCATAAGTATGAGCATAAACAGCAGGATAATTTCTACAATTTTCAAACAAGTTGAAGAATACTCATTTAAGATACTTGTTATTAATTCCTCTCGAATGAGAGGAAAAGGCAAAAAATAAAATTTTAAAAAACTCACAAAAAACTAAAACAAGCCTTCAATGCGTTTCAAAGCCTTTTAAGTAGCAGAAATTTGTTTTTGAAAAAATACAGAGATGATATTAGGCATAGTTACTGCTCTTGTGCTGTCACCCGGGATTAATTTATATAATAGGTGGGCAAGCAAATTTGTTAAACAATTCTGTACTATGCGAATTTAGTTATCAAATCCTCAGGTAACCTGATAATCTGCTTTACTAATGTTCAACAAACAAAATATCTTGGAACAATGAATAAAGAAAAAATACACTGCGGATTACCATATTAATATATACAATGCCAAACATAATAGAGAAGCAGACTTTTTTTTCATTAAGTTCTAAATACCAATAGAAAAGAAGACAATATTCTAACTGTTTCGGTCTTGCCTAAGAACATGAGGTTTATCAGTAAGCTACAAAGTGAGCAGCTGAACTTTTAATATCAACATCTACAGAAATTTTGGTAAAATTACTTTATTTTCAGAAATTAATTTTGTCATAAAGAATTGGTTTTAATTTTTCACAGATTTTAGTATATTTGAAGCAGCAGGTTTGGGGTTTTTTAATGACAAGATATGGAACATTTACAATGTTCTGTTCCTAGCCTTGAAAAAATGACCACTAATATTCTTCTTGTTGAACCTACGCAAGGCGTTCTTGCTGTGTTGTGTAGTAGAAGAAAAGTTACCTCCCACAGCACAGCCTCATTGAAATGCTGTGAATATATAAGGCTGACACTTCTGCTTCAAACCAACACAGAAACTGTTAAGCAGTGCTTTTCTGCCAGGCATCATATGAGGAGAGTAAAATATTTCTGTAAGCTTGTGAGGGAGGAATGCAAAACTTGCTCTAAATATAGGCAGAATTTTATACAGTTATGAAGCTATAAATGGAGTTAGGAAAAAGGAGGGTGGGGTGGTGGGGAAAGGATACAATTTTAGGGGTTGTGACAGGGGCTCTGTGTCTGTAATGTGTTTCTGTCAAGAACTAATCAAAAGCACATACTATTTATCTGCATAGGTGTTTTCACATTGAGTTTTAAAATAAGTCAGAACGTTTATGCACAATTTAGCAATTGCTTATCTGGGGATCTAGAGAAGTAGCATGATTCCAATAAGTGGGAGTAACTGCTACTTTGCAGGCAGCAATCTCTGTGGCAGTATGCTACCATTGTGTTCCTCATTCCCAGAGGCCAAATCTACACTGTGCCCTGCTGCAATCAGCAAATGATTCAAACACCTTAGAACAGGTATAGCCTCCTTTATTTTAGATATTGCTTTTCTTCCTCCAACACAGAAATGTGTGATAATCAAGAATTTAAAATTCATCAAATTCAAATACTGTGTGGGTACTAACAGACTGTGATTCTCTTGAATAGGTTTAGCCTAGCGAATTCATGTCCAGTTACCTATATCAGTCTTCCATAAGTAGTCTTGTGCTATCTGGTCTGCACACAGTACATCTTGATCTTTCATTTCACTGCATTAATTAAAAACTTCAATAACAAGAAGAAAAATACACCATAAAATAAAGACAAATTTCTTTTGCTTTGAACAACTGCATCACAAGATATATATGTCTGGTGAATGAGAAAGTGGAGAGGGAATCATCTTCCAGTCTGCTCCAGATTTCTGGTCTGGATTAAGGTCACATCACCACTTTTCAAAGTTTTTCACTGCACATCAAGACACAAGCATTGGCCATCTAATTCTTGGCATTGTATGTACTTCCTCTCCTCTTTGTTGCAGTTTTAGAAAAAATTCTTGACCTCACTGTCCTCAGAAAAAAAGTCAGAAATCAGGAACCTCCTCCGGGAACAGAAATTCCAAATCTGTATCTCTGTCCTTTGAATTTAGGTCAACACAGAATACTCATAGGCAAAGCTCCAGAGCAGAAAGAGGGAAAAAAAAAACCAAACAAAANACTTTCTTCTTTCCTCGACCTCAAATGTCACACTTGCCAAATGTTATTATTTGTTTCATGAATTAAGTATACACAAAAAGATAAAATAATTTTGTGTCTGTACTGATAACAGGTTAAAGGACAAAGCAACTCAGTTTTATGTGATAGTTCCTGTGTACGTAGGCAGTCCCTTAGCATTTTTTACAGCATAAATAAAGAGTGACCTTTGAAGGACGTCTTCAGTGCTTTGCAGGCATCAGTGGACAATAGAGAGATGTTAAACCTATTTTTCACAAAATAGCCACTAATTTTGAAATGTTTTCATAATACAGACACTCAGTAATTCTAAATTCAAAACTGATGAAAAAATTCAATTTTTATTCCCTTGTAGTGCCTATTTTGCCAGTCCTTTACAGATAGGTTTGGAGTTTTTTCTGTATGTCTTATTAACACCTGAAGTTAAGTTTATGGAGTTGTACGTGTCAAAAAATGTATTTGTTATCTAAATGTCAATTCTGATTTCCTTTACTATATCAGAAATATTTAAATCTGGAGTGTTTGTGACTATGATGGGCTGGCTATCTTATGCAGACTTTTCCATTGTCTCTGCAAAGTTTTAGGACCCATCAGTTGAAATTTGCTCATCCAAATGGAAAACTGACTTCATGTTATTTTGGCTTCCTTCGGATTGTATACGCCAGCAAGAGGAACTGCTGGAAGGAGAAAAACCACTTATACACCTCTATTGTTATATATACATGAATACCGACATAAAACATTAGCTTTTCCATGCTTATTTTCTACTTTTCTTCTGTCTTTCTAGTAGTCTCAGAGCAGTATTTTTAATTTAATACTGGAAAAAAGCACATTCATAATAATACAGAAGTGTGGTCCTAACCTTACTAAAACTGGGAGTGAACAAACTGTCATAGCCCTAAATAGAAAATAGCATAGACAATGTACCACTTCAGGATACATATGACAACTGCCCTTGACCCAGGATTTTTTTTTCATGATTTCTGCTACATATTTGATTTCTGCTACATATTCTACTACATATTTTGAAAACATTTGCTGTCAAATTCTTCAGCAGTACACCTGCCTCAAAGTGGCAAAAGCATCTTTGGACAGGAGTTNAATGAAAATTAGGCGAATGTGATAACCACTACAATATTCTACTACATATTTTGAAAACATTTGCTGTCAAATTCTTCAGCAGTACACCTGCCTCAAAGTGGCAAAAGCATCTTTGGACAGGAGTTATCAGGGCTCACAGAAAGAGCTTTAAACTAGATATAAAGGGGAAAAAATAAAAAATCAGGTTCACTGCACATAAGTCTGGTGATGACATGATAATGTCTGATAAATGGTGTGTGAGGTCTTTAGTCTGACACCTCAGTAAAGGTAGGGGATGGAGATCAATATGTCATTAAAGACACAAGGATTACTGATGTGTTAGAAATGGTGAAAGTGCATCTACCCTTTGCACACAACATGGGTAACAATGAGGTGAAGTTGGAAGCCGTCGTATAGCCATTATATAGTATCATTGCATATAAAATGATGATATAGTGGGACATAGTGGGATGACTTGCACAGCTGGAATTGCTGTAATGGATGGCAATAAACTCATCAGAAGGCATTGGCCAGGAAGGAGAGACAGTGAGGTAGCCCTCTATGTTAGAGTGTGCTTTGATTGTCTAGAACCTAATGATGTTTACAGCAGGAGTGGGTGTCGGTAAGGACAAAGGGGAAGGTCAACAAGGCAGATAGCATGGTGACAGTCTGGTATAGACCCAACCAGGATGAAGAGGCAGATTTGAAATATGCTATAAGCATCTGGGAGAAGTCTCATGATAGCTAGATTTTGCTCATGTGAAAATTTAGTCTAGCAGATGTCTGTGGGAAATGCAATACATCAGATAGGACACAGTCTAGGAAGTTCCTAGAGCGTGTGGAAGGTAGATTCCTGAAATAGCTGCAGAGTGCTGTGGGATGTCCCACTGGACCTGCATTTATGAACAGAGAAAGTCAGGTGGGTGATGTGGTGGTTGGAGGCCATCTTGGTAACAGTGATGACAAAATGATAGAGCTTTCATTTCTGAGTGAGGAAGGGAGTCAGCCAAACCACTGTCTTGGACTTCTGGAGGATAGACTTTGGCTTGTTTGGGTTTTTGGCCTTGGGATATAATCCTGAAGGGCAAAGGGATGTCTGGACATTTCTCAAGAAGAGGATCTTAGAGGCCATCCCCATGTGCCAGAAGACAAGGCGGCGAGATAGAAGACCAGCCTGGCTGATTACAGTGCTTTGGCTGGAACTCTGGAGAAAAAAAATGTCTACAATGATGTAGAGGTTATGCAGGGGGATAATTAGAATGGACAAAGCCTAACTAGAAATTACACTGGCTACTGCCATGAAAGACAATAAAAAATGTTTTTGTATATACATTAATAACAAAAAAAGATCTAAGGAAAATCGCCATCCTTTATTGCATTCAGAGGGAAACAAAATGACAAAGGATGAGGAAAAGTCTCAATGCCTTCTTTGCCTCAGTCTTTAACAGTAATACCAGCTGTTCTCCAGGTACCCAGCCACTTGAGCCAGAACACAGGGATGGGGAGCTGAATGAAACCTCCATAATACCAAGGTCAAATGGTCAGCTGACGCAGTTCATCACACACACACAAACACACACTCACACGTTGATCAGAAGGCACGAACTAAAACTCTCTTCTATTTGAAAGTCTGACTTTAATATATAGTATATCTACAAAAGGCCAGGGATTGGGGGAGAAGGTTGACACCTCTTCCCATCCCATTGGTCAAGACAACTGTCCATCAGCTGTCCATATCTCTAAGACAAAGAATGTAAACTACCTTGAAAACTACAATAACATTGGCTGTATTTACAGACCAGAGCATGAGAAAGAACCTGTCGAGGTGCCTTCAGAGAGTGTCTCTCTGCTCACCCGGGCTAGCTCTGGCACCGAGGCAGCGTGTCNTACTACACCACTTGGACACACACAGCTCTATGGTGCCAGGTAGAATCCACCCACAGATATTCAGAGGTCTGACAGAAGTGCTCACAGAGCCACTTCTCATCATTTACTGTCAGTCCTGCCTAACAGGGGTGGTCCCAGTTGCCTAGAAGTCAAAAGGAGTCTCAGGGCAGCTGTTATTGCTCCCTACAACTACCTAAATGAGACTTTTCTCTCAAATAATAAGTGCTAGGACAAAAGAAATGGCCTGAAGTTGTACTAGGGTAAATTTAAATTGGATAGTAGAAAACATTTTTTCATGGAAAGGACCATCAAGCATTAGAACAGGCTGCCCAGGGAAATAGTGGAGTCCCCATCCTTGGAGGTATTTAAGAGACATATAGGGACACTTAGGGGCACATAGGGACATGGTTTATTCGTGGACTTAGCAGTGCTGGGTTAATAGTTGGACTTGATGACCTTAGGGGTCTTTTCCAATCTAAATTATTCAATGATTCTACAAATTTGACCGGTTGCACTGAGGTCAAGGAGGCTGCAGCCTCTGAAACATTGTGTCCGATGTGTTGTTTAGATCCTTTGAAAATCTGTTACATTAGATCTTTGTTAATAATTCTGGCTTTAGTATAAGTAAAAGTTGGTTATTCTGTTATCAGGGATGGAATTCTGGGAATTATCAAGCAAGGAGAATTCATTGCCTTATATTGCTTATTTATTTGGTAAGTATATTTTTATTTTATTGCTTTATAATTATTCATAAAAACTTTTAAGTGTTCTGTAGTATATTTTGGAAAAGTAATATAATGTTAATAAGTTAAAAGTATAGTATAGCTTTTTTGCTATGGACTTTTTATTAGGAAGACTTCATTTTGGATATGAATTAAGAAATCAACAGCCCTCTGAAATACAAAATAAATCATTGTACTGACAGCTTTGCAAAGTTTGCCTATTTGGCCATGTTATTTTTTTTTGAACAGTATATATCTGGGAAGCATGATTATTCCTTTTTCATGTGTTGCCTATTGCAAAGAGAGTCAAACAGGCCATCATTGAAGGGCAAAGCAGGCTGGTTTATGTCTGGGAGAAAATGAGTGTGCTCAGTTGGAAAGAACTTCTGAAGTGCATCATGCAGCAAACCATACTTGGCTGAAGGCAAAACCCAAAGTTCTATCTATCAGGAGAGCTGTCCAATATTAGATGATAATATCTGCATTTATTTTGCCTTGGTTAAATATACAGATGTCAGCTTTTAAAACCTGAGTGGGTCACTCTTGCCTGTATTAAAATTAATGGAAGGAAAAAACCCAATAAAACCAATCCCATTTAATCTGAGGAAATGCATTAAAACAGATTAATTACTTTTCCTGCCGAATCTGCCCCTTTCGGAGCATTTACAAACAAAGAAACTCAAAGTGTTTAGGAAGATTATGGCAACTGAAGTTACAGAATGCTGGTTCTGTTTTCTGGAATTCAAAATGTAGAGGGAGGTCTGGGATTGTAATCCATGCTCTCAAACACTATGCCTCATGTTAATTGTGAAAGCCTGATCCCCTGTCAATGAACCTTGTAGATAACTTTGGAATGCTCACTTCTATTTGGAAACTTTTAAGATGTGAACTAGTGTCTTTTAAGGTCTGCAGACCTTAAGAGATATGGACCTACTGTAGAATCTAGCAAAAGGCCACCAAGATATTTGAGGGAATGAAGCACCTCTCCTATGAGAAAAAACTGAGAGAGATGGCACTGTTCCCCTAGATCACCTCAGGGATAGCTCATCAATATATATGAATACAAGACAGATGAGTGCAAAGAGAATGGAGCCAGGCTCTGCTCAGGTGTGCCCAGTAACAGGAACCAGAGACAATCAGCATAATCTGGAGTACTGGAGGTTCCATTTAAGCATCAGGAAACATTTTTTAACTTGAGCGTGACTGAGCAGCGGCACAACTTTCCCAGAGATGTTGTGGTGTTTATATCTTTGGATATATTTAAAAAAATCTGAACATAAAAATCTGGGTAAGGGACTCTATGTGGCCCTGCATGTAAATTTAACAAGAGATCTCTTTCAGCCTCAATAATTCAGTGAGTCTGTGATATGAAAGGCAGATCTTGACATCAAAATATCATACTGTATAAGGACACCAAAAATATTATTCCATTCCATGAAGAATTTTATCCTTCTATATAAATTAGAAGTATGCAGACCATGTGCACATTACTTTGGAAAGATAGTCTAAGACTCTACTGGAAATCCTGATAAATAATGGTGTTAATAGTCCTGACAAATAAAGGACTCTAGAAAGTTTTTGGTCCATGTAGCCATTTTTTCTGAGTAGGATTTGGAGGAGAGGGCTGGAAAGGGAGTGTTCTGAACACAGCTATGGCCATCCCTAACATCTTTTTCTGTCTTGATCTCAGTGTTACAAATGTTTGTGGATATGGACAAAAAATCAAGCAATCAATAGCTTGTGGCATAGCCTTGTCAATAAAGCTAGAGCTTGTTAGTGATTGCTTAAGAATTTACTAAATATAGCACAATGCAGTAACTAGGTAGTGAAAAAGACTTAAGAAGTGCGAAGTTCCTCATCTCAAGGATAATTGCTTAGGGTTATTTTATACTTGGTTGATTTTCTTTTAAAGGGCATTTGACACTGTTCAGGGCACCTACCTCTAAATTCATACCACCCAGGTTCAGAAATTTAAGTGGCTTATCTAAGCTATCAGTTCAGTTGCCTTAGGTTTTTGCTCTGTAGCTTCTATTGCCAGTTACAGCTTCCATTTCAACACTGTTTTGAGTTAGGGTAACCTCAGCAATGTTGATGAATGCCACGTCTCTCGTTCAGTGCAAAAAAAACCCATCACCCTGTCTACATCCTTTATAGCTGAAACAGTAATGTCTGTTGGCTGTAAAAAGATACAGACAGAGCTGGAGTAAGAGTTATCTGTGTTTTCCTATGCTTTCCTATAAAGAGAGGCTTACTGTGATCTGGTGATAAACTTAGATGTGCAGGAGTGACTGGACTAAAGCCCTGTGTGTGAGAAAGAAATAGCAAGCTGCAATAAAAAAAACCCACAGAGGGGAACAATATACAGAGATACACAGACACAAAAATATTGTTTTCAGTGTCATTTCAGCATACAGCTTTTTGAGCTAAGTGTTAGAACTATGTGGAAAAAAGGGCTAGAAATTGTGAGAAAGGAAAACGTAAAGAGCAGTGACATTTTGTTTTCTCATTGATTCTAGCCATTTGTGACCCTGTCTTCAGAGAAAGAAGACGTTGTATATTCCTTCAAATAACCTTGGGACATCTCACTCAGCAAAATACTCCAAAATACTGCTACCATTATCTCATACTGGCTAATCGCTTAAATTCGAAAACTACTTTGAGGTAAGTTGGAGATGGAGTTGCTGTTTTTTTCTTTTCCATAACATTTTTAACACCTGAGACTATAGGACTCAAAAAACACTTAATTCTATGACAGCGAGCTAACATCCCACTTTTGCATTAAGACACTGAAAAGAAGACACCTGATGGCCAAGTTGTTCTTATGTAAGAGATATAGTTTTATATCAGCTGTGTCAGGTATATTGAATTGTCTCAATATGATTGCACCTTTATTTTATCATAAACGGGAAAAAAACAAGACTGAAAATTAATGAATATTCTATTTCCCTGGTTTTATATTTTAAAATTTTCTATGAAAAAGAAGAAAATATTAAAAAATACTACTAAATACTTGCCACATTTCATTCATATTATGACAAAGTCAGCTCAAAACATTGTAATTTTTGCACTGATTTCAGTGGGATTTGGATCAAAAATTTAATTTTGAAAGAAACAGATAAGGTACCTGAAATAATAATTTAAAAAATTTAAAAAAAAATCAGTCCTGTATGAAATATCCTTAGGGATGAAAGTAGACCTGGGACTAACTGTCTGTGAAACAAACTGAACAATGGAAATGTGATTCTAAAACTCTTTGAAAATAAATAACAGATCTTTTATCTTGGTATGAAATATAGAAGTAGTATGAGGTGTGTTATTAATAAAGGCAACACACAATTACTAAGGATACATTATAAGCAGTCATGTAAATAACAAGCCCATGAAAGATTATTCATTATGATTTGGAAAAGAGCACAGACACAGGACAGAAAGATTTAAATAACTTCTACTAAAATCATGTCAGTATTTCTATATTTTCCAAAATCACATAAACTTATTAAAACTTTGGTTCCTTTTCCTGTTATTTTGAAAGCTTTCTTTAGAAAATCTTTTTTTTCCAAACAAATACATTATGCAAACATCCAATTGCCATGAAAATAATCTTGTTAAAAATCTCTCATCAATAATATTTGATTTTTGTGACTTAATTCTGTCTTGAGAAACACAAACAAACATTCTGACCTGCTACAGTCACATTTGTTTTACTGACCTGTTTTTCTTGTCCCCTTTCTTTTCCGGAAGTGCCACTGGCAAATCACTGCTGCTCAGTGAGCTGAAATAAAGCTGGTTTTCTCACCATGTGTTGCTCACCATGGTAAAGTGTGCATTAGACCACAATTTCTTCCATCTATTACTGTATCTATGGCATTTCTCAGACTGGGAAGGTAAAAAATCCCTTTACTTTGATATTTTCCTTACTAAGCTTAACATCCAGAATCACTCTTATTTTTATGAGAGTGAATTGAAAACAACTTGGGAATTAATGTGAACATATATTAGAGTGGGAGGAATGTCAGTTTCTGAGTTAAGTGTATCAGGTGATATATGTCAATTACAGCAATCATTTTCTTCAGGGAAAAGGAAGAGCTGTATCAGTAGTCTGATAGCAGACTGAAGCTGAGACAGTCCGTGTAGAAAATCTCTTTGCTTGGTGCTATTGGATTAACTTTATACATGTGTATGTACATGACAATGATCTTGGTCATTTCTTTGGAAAAAATTGTGGAAGAGAAGAATCTAAATTTTGTGGAGATAAAGTATAGAAATAACTTGGCTTTTGAAAATAGTTGCTGGTTTTTTCTCATTTTCTGTCTTTTTGTTTCTTTTTAGTAGTTCTGAAACACAGGAAGAACTACAATTTCACTTTAAATACATCTGCTGTATAATCTAATCCCAAACCTAACCTTAGATTGGAAAATAATGAACATTTTTTGGGTCAGATTTCACCTGATGTATTTCTGAGTGTGATGTCAGAATGCCTCTGCAGTTCATCTCATTCTACTGCTGAATTCAGAAACATGTTCAATCTACACAGACATACGTCCCTCTATCCTTAGAGAGATTCTTGATGAAAATATCATCCCCTGACTTTTATCCTAGATGAGGGCATGCAGGCAATAATTCCAGGGGTCAAGTATGCATGTGTTGTGGTTTAATCCATCAGACAGCTAAACATTGCACAGCCCTTTGCTTATTCTCCTCCAGTGAGGCAGTGGACAGAATAATAATAAATTAAAAAAAAAAAAAAAAGTGATGCTTTATAGGTTGAGATAAAGACACTTCAAGGATGCAAAAAGATGGCAAAATAATTATAATGGTAAAAGAATGCACACACTGAGTGATGCATAATCCAATTTGCTATCACCCACTGACTAAGCAGTGTGCTACCACCCCCTGGGCAACTCCCTGCAGTTTTATTGTCCAGCATGACTGACTTTCTATGCTCTGGAATATTCCTTTGGGTCAGCTGTCCTGGCTATGCTCCCTCACAAATTCTTGTGCACTCCCAGCCCTCTTGTTGGCAGGGCAGCATAAGAAGCTGAAAAGTCTTGATTTAGTAAAAGCACTGCTCAGCAACAACTAAAATATCAGTGTGTGTTATCAATAATTATTATCATAAATCCAAAACACAAGACTATAACAGCTGCTAGGAAAATGAACTCTGATCAAGCCCAAACCAGGACAGTTTGCATGTTGCCTACTACTTCTAGAAGCCTCCCTTTTCTTTCCTATGTCCCTCATGTTTAGCAAAATGTCATTCAGATTCACTTATCCATGAATAAGAAAACAGTCCTCTTGATCCCACTGAAGCCTCAGAAAAATACTAATATGTCACTAATGGAGTTTTCTTGTTACCAGTTCAGATTTCCTTCATCAACAGCACTTCAGCATCTGAATGCACATCCATTAGCCACCTTGAATTCCTGTTTAGAGTTGTGTACTCCATTAACCCACAAAACATTCTCCTCTCTACTCTGCACAAATGTTACTGGAGTTGCAAACAAAGTGCCTCTAGTACACTGACCATGTAACAGAGTGTGCACCCCATGCACTTCTTATTTTCACCATAGTTTTATGACATGGAGAAAAAACAAATCACAAATCTTTTGTAAAAACTGATTGTACCCTTGAATAAAAAGTAAGAAATAAGAAATTCTATCTACACAAAAGGATAAGGGCTACTGTGTCAAAGGTCATTCAGATTCTTTCAGCTGGTAAATTATTTAAACAAGGGTGGGAGATTCTTTTAAAGGTATATCCATCGGTGAGTGACTGCTAAACCTTTTCATTTAGGAAATAGAACCTCATGAAGAGCTTGCACAAGACATTCTAACCATAGGTGAGTATTCCCAGCGTTATGTGACTGATGAACCAAAAAGATTGTGTGATTCCTTCCTTAAAATTGTACTGAACACAGCTTAATATGTTTCCAAATAAGTTGGCAATGTTTGTAGTCCAGCTAGAATATTCCATATTTACGGTATATGTACCAAGCTGGGCAACCCACTCATATCCTGCATATTGGAGATGTTTCCTGCAGCTCCAAGTGACCCACTGGAGGGCATGTCTGAGCCCTGCAGCCAAGGAGATGGCTCCTTGGGGAAAATGTGTTTAAGAAAGGGTAGAAAACTCTTTGAGAAAGAGGAGGCAGAATAGTCAGGGGTGAAGCTGAGCCTAGGAAGAATCAGTATTGAGGGGGAAGGTGGTTTTAATTTTGTGATTGTTTTTCACTGTCCTATCTCTTATTAATTGTCAACAAATTAAGTTCATCTTTCCCAAGTTGAGTCAGTTTTGCCCATGACAGTGATGGTTGTAGGTGATCTCCCTGCCCTTATCTCAACCCATCAACTTTTTCATCTTATTTTCTCCCCTTCTGTATCCAGCTGAGGAAGGAGAGTGAAACAGTGGCTGGGTGGACATCTTGCAGCCAGACAAGGTTGACCCATAACACATTCCACTAAACAGAAGAAAAATGAACAAAATGTTTATTGTTTTAAGAAAGATTATTGAGATATGAAATGTAGCAAGTATAATAAATGCAGGAACAAAAAGTTGTCATTTTTCTTCATTTACACTTTTTTTAAAGAATAAACTGGAATAGAAGGTGCTGTATTCTCTGCAAGTGATATTTTTTTTTACTTGTTTATAAATATTTTCTTCCTTTGCCATTTATAAGCTACTCCAACAACCATTTCTGTTCCATTTGGTTTTTCCAGCTGCAATATTACTGTATGTGGTTTGTGTGGCCAGTTTTTGGCATGGGTGTCTTCTGTGACTGCAGGGGTGTCTTCTGTGAGGAGCTGCCAGAGGCTTCTCCTGTGCGCAGTAAAGTCAATGCCAGCCAGGTCCAAGATGGACCTGCTGCGGGCCAAGGCCAAGCCTGTTAACTGTGGCAGTAATACCTCTGGGATAACAGATTTAAGAAGGAAACTAAACCCTGCAATTGTAGCCAGAGGGAAGAATGAGAATGTAGAAAGCTGCCTTTCAGACACCCAGGTCAGGCAGGAAGGCAGGGGAGGAGGCGCTCCAGGCTCTGGAGCTGAGATTCCCCTGCAACCCTTGGCACAGGCCATGGTGAGGCAGCTGTGCCCCTGCAACCCATGGAGGACCTCAGGCCAGAGCAGGTGGATGACTGAAGGAGGCTGTGACGCTGTGGGAAGCCTGTGCTGGAGCAGATATCTGGCCAGAGCTGTGGACTTCTGGAGAGGAGTCTATGCCACTGGAAGAACATGTGATCCTCCAGAGGCTCCACTCTGGAGCAGAGGAAGAGAGGACCCATCCCCTAGGGGAAGGAGGATTGGCACAGGACATGTGATGAACTGGCTGCAGTCCCCATTTTCTGTTCCCCCACCTTGGGGACAAGGAGATAGAGAGATTTGGGAGTAAAGTTAAGCATAGGAAGAAGGGCAGGATGCATAAAAGATGTTTTTCAGAAATTTTTTCTTTCTCTTATTATCCTATTCTGATTTGATTGGTAATAAATTAAATAAATTTTCCCCAAATAGAGTCTGTTGTGCCCATGATGGCAATTGGTGACACATCTGCCCCTGTCTGTCTCAAACCTTTTGTTGTATTTCTCTCCCCTGTCCAGCTGAGGGGGCTGATAGAGCAGCTTGGTGGTCGTCTGGTATCCAGCCAGGGTCAGCCCACCACAACCACTTTTCTACTTTTTTCACATCATTCCTTCTACTTAATAAGAAATAATAAATGAATAAAAAAAATATACATGTGATTAAAGCCCAAAAGATCATGAGTAGAGGAAGACAAGAATTCGGTATTTGTTTCTCCATGCTGGATAGGTGGCAGATGTGAAAACACTACTATTTATGTCAAAACATTAGCAATGAAAGACTTGAAAAGACGACATCAGAGTAGTGATATGCCACAAAGGCACTTCAGTCTCAAAAAAGACACCAAAAGAACCATTCAAGGATTAAAGACATTTTGAATATAAACAAGTTTATTATTGAAGTATCAATTACTGCATGCATCAAAACAACTAAATAAGGGTTACACTACAAATGGTAACATCAAAGCAAAAGATAACTATAACTGTGGTTGAATACTAGCATGAAAAACTTTTTAATGGAGTCTGTTTATCAGTTCCTGTGTTTCCTTCTAAGAAGCTTCGTTATCCCCTATGGTAATAACTGCTGGGTGTCATGAACATTTCAAGTGATGCCTTATTTGAGATGGAGAAAAAAGGTTTGTGCAGAACCATGTGCCTCTGTAAAATGAAAAATTGTTCTTAATTATAAAATTTGTAGTAAACGACATCTGTATATAAACAGTAAATATGTATGTGCCTGCACATACATATTTGCATATACAAAGCCAATGTGTCCATGCACAGATTTTAACACAAAAATCTTTATACCTTGAAGACAAATATGAAGGCAAGGCACTCACTTCAAAAATGAACAATCTGTGAACCAGATTAGAAATCCTTTTATCAGGATACCTTTACCATGCACATAACCCATCCCATTAATCTCAACAGGGATGTCTGTGTCTGTAACTGTAGTCCAAGTGAGTACATGCTTGGCATTAAGCATGCACTTGCCATGTCATCTTTGTTATGCTTTATAGGAGAGGGAATGTAATTTGACCTTTATTTCCTTAGGCCTTGAGAATAAGTTAACATTAAATTTAAAAGATAAATGGCATTGCCAGTATAGGCTGAAAAGATTTTTCATCTATGTCAACTTGCTAAATATTATTTGTGCATAATACTAGCACATAAACTCACACAAGTCTTTCTTCCTTTCCATATTCAGACTAGATTCTAAGTAATGTGATTATAATGCATTTTGTGGAAAATTGCTTTCATCTAAACCAAAATAAAATTAATATTGATCAATGAACACATATCTGATAATCAAAAGAAAAACAGGAATGAAGGGTAACATCAATTAACAAACATAAGTTGTCAGTTTATTGGATTTTCTTTCTCCCAGTTCCAATTATTGTTGCTCATAAGAAGCCCTTGGACCTTACAAAATTTCACAAATCACCTTCACTATTTTTCTTTTCTAAGACAGACTTATTTCACTTATTTATTTCATGGTCATGCCTGGTCCCATGGGAATTTGTATCTTAAATGCCAAAAGGGTACCATACACAATGACATCTGTGTTAGAGACATCCATATTTTAAAGTGAGTTGATGTAATTCCCATTCAGCTGTATTCTGGTACTATCTTTAGCTGATAAAATCTAGGGAAGGTAGTAGTTTGCTGACTGACAGTTTCATGTATCTGTTCTTTTAACCTGCCATTATAAAGATTATCTCATTCACCTGTGAGTAGTATGATTTTGGAGCTTTTTTTCCTTATGAGTTATGACAGCATTTCCATAGCTGTGCTTTTCTTTCCAGTATTTATCTTGTATTATCCCTCATAACAGAGACGCTCATCACTGCCAATAGGTGCCTGTTTTGTTTGTATTGCTGAATTCACACTCCCTAGAAAATACTGAGATAGATGAGAACAAATCTGTAAGAAAATAACCAAACAATTACTAAGTCCAGCCAATGAAGTGATATCAAAAGAAAACAAATAGGGGTAATGCTGTTCCATTAGTATATTTGCATTCATTTAGTGTAGGGGTGCGATTTGAAAAACAGACTCTTTAAATTGGCTGGTCTTAGTTCTGCCTAAACTGTTGTGTGAGTTCAAGCAACTCACAAGACTGCTGAATGTTGATATTTATATAAAAGAGAAAACGGTGCTCATAAACCTATGTGATATCTGTATCATGCTGTGACTAAGTATTTATTTAAAATGCTTTGAGAGTCTACTTGAAATTGTCTATGTTTATGGAAGCTTTGGATTCTAATTCCTTTTCTTCAGATTTGTGGTGTTTTCTCTACTTTTGATTTCTGTATTATGTTATTACAGAATATGAAGAGACTTCACCATCTTATGCTGTGCAAGTATTGAGAAATCAGAAGTCATACTTAAGTACCCAACACTTAGAAAGGTAAAATATTTGAATATGGTTTGGGAACAATGCATATCCTCTTTCTCCTCTTTTAGCGAGAACTCCTCCTTCACAAATTAGAAGAAAATTCTGTTTTACAGATTTCTCATATTTTCTAATAAGCTGTACTTTTAATAATAAACAGCATATATTTAGCTTTTGTGATATCCAGAAATTGTCAGAAAACATTAATTTCCCATAAAAAGGAATCCCAAATGATAATAATTTAACATAAACAAAAGTAAGTAGTTGTAACTGAACATCTTGAAAATGATTTAAAAAGAAAAATCTTTGCACCTGATGCTACACCTTTATCTTTGCTATTATCACTTTCAAGATAAAATTCTTTCTTGTACTTACATTACAGTATACCCCTCACATTTAGTTTATATAACTGTAAGAAGGCTATAGCAATCTTTATTAAAGGAATTAACATATAAAGATAAGATACCACCTACAGTGGTACCTTATATACATACCTTCTGTTTGACTGAATTTCAATACTGCTATTTTGGAAAACAAAAGGCTCTATTAATGTCTTTAATATCATTATATTACCTTAAATTCGTTTCAATATGAGACTGATTTACATTGTTGTACTTCAAAAAAACAAAATTAGTATAACAAAGGTAAACACTGCAAGAAAGGTCTAAAACATGTGGAGTTATCTAACGCCAAAAAAAAAGCACGGTGGGGGGAACGTTGAATAATTATAAGTTCTCCAGTGCATTTTTTTCACTAATAAATAATTAAATACTTTCCATAGAAAATATTTTATTCTAAAAAGAAACCAATAAGAACAAAACAAAACCTCCACAATCAAAGAAAACAAAATAATTTCAGCTGTGATAATCTGACAATATTCTCCCTGTTTTACCTCTTGTTTGTTAACATCTATATTTCCTGACTAACTTTAAAGTGCTTCATCATAGGACCTATATTTAAAAAACACAAACCAAACTAAATTCAAACATAAACCTCGAAAAGGATCACCAGCCATTTTAGTCCTTTGCAATCTCTGGGGAGACAGGAACTTTCATAAGCTTTGCCAGTATAAAACCTGAAATACCTTCTGAATGATTAAACCTTCTCCATTCACTACTAAGAAACCTAACATAAAAATACTCCTAAACTTACATACTGTACATTAGCATATAAAGTTGAATGGGATTAACCTAGACCCTGATAATGAACTCCATTACATTTTTTTATCGTTAATTTAATATTAGTCATAAAGAAGAATATTCAATATCATCTGTTAGCTTCATTATATTGGGAGAATTTGGCCTTTCTTATGGACTGTTATCGTACAGACCAGAACCTACATGTGACAGTGGCTGTTTTTTTCAGTGCTCTTTTTAAAATATATAAATCCAAAACCAAATCATAAACCAAAGAAAATTTGTTTAGCCCCTGTATCTTCACAAATAATATTAATTATACTCAAATATCAATTCCAAAATGCAAAAATTTATGTGCTTTATTTTTAGACATACTTGAACAAACAAATTCCTTGAATTTTCATTTTCAATTTCCAAGAGTCCATTTATTTCTACTTTGTTTCTAGTTTAACTTAAGGGAATGCAGACGGCACTTTTAAGAGTCTAAAGAATCATGAACAATAAACAAATGATCTCACATAAAATCTGGAAACCTGAGGTCTCCTTGAATTTTTGTTGTTATTTTTCCGTCTGTTAAGATGTAAACATAATTCTTGTTTATAAATGTGATCTGCTGGAAGAATAGAAAATCATTCCAACCCAGTCTTATAAACAATAAAACAGAAAGTTATAACTTTTTTGTAGCTAATAAGAAAAAGCTTTAAAAAGAAAAAGCTGGCCTTCAACTTCATATTGAACTTTTTCTGGAACTTAACCAGGAGTGTAAAAATTGTTAGATTCCAATTCGTAATAAATAACATTCTTCTTTTATGTACGTTGCCCCTAATTTTTACATCTTTAATTTATAAATGAAAAACTTTGCAAAGATCAGGTCCTTATCATTTTGGTGTATAAATATACAGTTCCTAAGGATTCTGTATTATAAATATACACAGGGTAGATTTGTGCTTTCCTGCAAAATGGCTTGTTCTATTCAGTAGGAAAACATCAACAACATACACCAGAAGTCTCAGTTTGCATGTTCATCTCCCCAGCCAATGCTGCAATGTTGAGAAGAATACAGCTGCAATCTGTATTCTACACTGCAGCCAACATGAAATAACCAGATGATTACACAGAAAGAAAATATGCCATAGAACAGATTCTTACACAGTGTAAACTGTAGTTTCTTTGCTGAAGTGACTGGAGTATGATGTTTTCCACCAGCTGAGGGTCTTCCCTCAGTACTTTGGAGCTTCTTGAATAGGAAAACAGGCACTGATCACGCTGGGAACAGCTCTAATTGAATGTTTCTCTGCTTTTGAATGTAACACAAGCACACAAAGAAAAACAATAGTGAAGACTCAAATATGTTCCCCTTCGTTTTCACTAGCAATAGTAGATAGATTCCAGCAGATGTATAGAAATACTTTGGACAGCTCTTTATGAGGCGGCCAAAACTACTGATAAAATTTAAGGTAGGCTTATCCTTTGTTCATTAGCATTCTTTGGTATGTTCTTACTTTGAAAGCATGTGCATTTCATTGAAATCAGTTGAATAATCCTGAGTTTAAAGTTGGAGGAGATTGTATACCTGTTATGCTAAAATGGATCTTATATAATGATTCCAAAGTTTTTGCTAAAATTTTGGCTGCAACTTGGTTTTCTTTTTGCAATCTTTGCAACTACCTATTTAATTTTCTAAGATAACATAAACTGTGGCTGTTCATTTTATGTATACTTTTCACACAGATAGAAAATTGACACAGAAAGAGACTAACTGTCCATTTTCAGAGCAATATGGGGTTTCCATAGCTTTGCAATTTCCTTACATGCTATTGGGGGTTAGATTTGGTTTTCTTTTTTTTTTTTTTTCCTATAGAATTTTTTCCCACAAAGTCGCTAGGAGACTAATGGCTGGGTACTTATGGGTGCTTAGCCTAAACAATAGGAACGGCTAGGAAGGTGTAGCACGGGGGCTACACCCTTCTTTGGTCTCAGGGAGTTTTCTCTCNTCCCCATATTCTTGCCTGAGAGCCGACTTAATATCAAAGTTTTAATAATTCGGAGGGAGGGGGTTTGAATTCTCCATTCCAAAGGGAGGTCTTGTCCTCCCTAGCAGATACCTGTCTTTCAAACTGAGACACATGCACTCACCACAATTGCAATTTTCCTTCATCCTCGGTTAGCACTGTCATTTATAAAACATGTATTTTACATATAGAATTTTGTAAAATATTATTTATCCTTCTGAAATTATTCTGACACTAATGGTATAAATCTCCTTTAGGCATTCTTCCTGTTCTTTGTCTAAAGCATACTTCTTTGTCTAGGATAAATTGCAAAATTATGGTTCAAGGAAACATGTTTACCAAAACAAGAAATGTTTTCAGGCCTGATCAAAAAAAAAACCAAAAAAAAAACCCAACCAAACAAAAAAACCCCCACCTTTCTTCATTCAGTGTCTTCAATTAATACATTTTACCAGTTCCTATTCATGATGTTTTTTACCAAAATTTTTCAGTGTGTACGTGCTCCAAGTGCTTCTTAGCATTGCAACAATGAAATTATGCTGGGATTATTTTATGTAGGTGCAGATGAAGAATGTAGATGCAAATGGAGAATGCTATATATAGAGGCAATGTTTTCCTTAATTCAAGGTAGTTTACATTCTTGTTTTAGAGATCTGGATAGCTGATGGACAGTTGTCTTGACCAATGGGATGGGGAGAGGCGTCAACCTTCTCCCCCAATCCCTGACCTTTGTAGAAATACTATAAAAGCGGAGTCAGATTTTTGTAATAAACAGTTCATGCCTTCTCACCAGACAAAGTGTGTGTGTGTTTGTGTGTCTAACAACGACACACATATACATATGTATTAGAATGAGTTATGTTGTTATGGTCTCTGCTCAGGTTTGATCAAGCTCTGCAGCTGCAGAACACAAATTTCATCCCACACCTCTGAAATATTCTGTTTATTGCAACAGTAGTACCCATCATTGCTTCGAGAAGGAAATACATACCATCTATAGAAAGATAGAAATAGTTACAGTTTTTAAAAGTGGGCTTTTCTAAAGCTATTTGAATAATCATGTAAAATACTACACGAAGAAATTTTACATTTAGCTTAGTGGTAGCAATCATCCAAACAATTGATCCCAGACTGCCTTGCTTCTGGACTTGTCCCTAAAAACAAAACTGGAACAGCCCCAAGATTCTTGGCAGATGAAACAGCTGGATACATAAACCCTGTCACTGTATGGATTTTTCACATAGATTTTACCTGAAAACCTATTGCCATATCTCAAAGACTGTGGCTTTTGTTAGTCAAAGAACATCTTGCTTAATTTCTTTCCATTTAGTTTTTCTTTGATATCATTCTTTCAGAGATCATTGAAACCCTGTGGTTCACAGGGCACAATCTGTGCAGGTATGAGTGACAGCTATAGAATCAACTCCCACTTTACAAGAGCAGTTGTCTTTCTCAGAACTAGTTTTCTCTTGTGTTACCATGACATTCAGGATCACTTGTATGAAAGCTGTTTCCCACTTGAAAAAAGATGTCCTTCATGATGGATCTTACTCTAATTTCACTGCAGCCAGTATTTGGTGACCTTGAAGACTTGCTGCAAAGCCCATCTGTTTGTTGAAGCTTTCTCTTAAAAAAAAAAGTAATTTGATTGGCAGACTGATTAAAGTTACCTATGAGTAAAGTTAGGACCTGTTGTTTCAGTGGTAAAGATATTGCAGTAGGTATAAAAAGAAAAGAGAGCATGATTCATAGACTTCTTCAAAACTTTTAATTATTTATTTCTCTTCAATTGTTTATATACCTTTTTTACTGTATGTATGGAACATGGAATAGGCATTGTGAAGAAATCTGAGTCAGCGGCACCATCACTTTAGAACAGACTGACAACGTCCACCTCAAAGTATCTTAGTCTTTTTGTCTTTTGCCTCTTTGTCCAATCTTATTCTACTTGAATGGTCTAAATGAAAAAAAAAAAATCCCGAAAATCTGGAATTTTGACCTATTATGACTTGACACAGCTGTCCATTGCTGTCTCATCAAAGGCTTCATTTCTATAGCAGATATAGAAACCTGATGGTCTCTTTGTTAGGAACAAAACTCTAAGCCACAATTTCATGGTAAAAGATAAAAGGCAGTACATTTTTCATTTTTGTGGGAACATATTTCCCACATAATGTTTAAACTTCCTATGATATATTAATTCTTTTCTATATTGGGACTCTTGAATCTGCGGATAATTTTTCAGTCTTAAGGAAAAAACTGTCTCCCTGCACTTATTCTCAAGTATCAGTGACCCATATGAGAGTCAATTTGGAAGTTTTTGTTCATCACAAGTGCTTTTTTAATCTTCTCTTACCATTTTTGTGGGGAAGAATAATGGTTTTAATTTCTCTCCTGCTCCTTTTCTTTTGTTGTTTTCCAATTCCAAGCTCAGCCAAGAAGATTCTCCCTTAAAAAAAATGTGTAATTCAACACATATCTGTGACTCACTACATTCAAGAAATTACCTATCCACTTAGTCTAGAGAATACACATGAACAGGAAATTACTAAGTCATTTTTTAACAACCTAAGGAGAGTATCTTAAATATTTAGAGCCATTTCAAGTTTTCCCAAAGGCTCAGTGACTTAATATAATAATTTTGAAGACTTATTTTACGAAGCTCCAACTACCCCACTTGTTGCATACTCACACAGTAGCAAGATGACATAGCACATATAGCTGCCCCTCCCTCGTTGCCTTGAGGCTGATGGCATCACACTATTTTAGGAAGAAATGCTGTGGGTGTTTGTTCATTTGATGATTACTGCATGGACTTTGCAGAATCTAAGAAAGAAGATTTGAACAGTTGGGCAGGGACATGGGCACATTTTTAGTAAATGCTTCTGCCCAAGCAACCAGACAGAGCAGTGACCCAAACAGACATAGGTGTTCTAACAAAAAAAATGTATATTCCTCCATAGCACAGACATGACTTTATTTTAACAGAGTTCATTTGCTGTATAAGCTGCAATTACATGTGACCAACAAGTTTCCTTTTAGCTTTATATTTTAGGTCTTCAAAGTTTTCTAAAAGCTTTGTCTTTCACATTAACATTTGTTAGGTATCATATATTGATAACAATTTTTTGGAAAGAATGTCAAATTATTCCCCTTATTCTTTTCTCATTCTAATACAGATAGACTAAAGGTATTATCCAGAATGTTATAACTCACTTTATTGCACAGTCAAGAAAATGCATAGAATTCTGCAGAAACTGTTAAAAAAAATTATGGGTAGGAAGTTACCTGAAAAAGCACTTGCTTAAGAAACAGTATCTTGACCAGAAAAAAAAAATACAAACAAATACATCCCCTTAAACTAGAAAAATCACACAGACCACAGTATACTTTATATGAAGTTATTTATTATGCAAACAATACTTTTACCTACTTCTATTTTAAGTTTACATAACATTTAAATTTAAATATCCTCTTGAGAAAAAACAATATTCTGAAAGTCTGTTGTTTATTTAGCTGCATAATATATAAATAAAAGTATATTAATAGAAAAAGCTGAATTACCTTCTCTTCAGACAACTTCTAGTATAAAAAATGGAGAAAAATCTTAGAATCATGGAACAGCCCAGGTTGAAAGGGCCTGGAAAGATCAATCATATGGCCCAAACTCTGTTGAAAAAGGGAGCTTATTGTACAATATGACAAACATCTTGTTATATCATATCCAAAAAGTAGTGCTCCATGAAATAGAGATCTTCAACCAAAGGAGACTATAACAAGGATACACTGAAAAACAATTTTAATTCAGAGAATTTCCTGCTTCTTCATACCTCAGTGTAAGTGGTCGCAGCCATGTCCTGAGATCTTTTTAAAGGTGCATAACTTGGGTGGACAGTTTATACACATCACTCTATCATTTCTGAATAAGAATGTATTAAAGTTTCAATTCAATTACTTACAAAGGAACACATTGCACTATTGGAGAGGCCCTATAATATCTGAGGCACTTGAGACTTTACAGTAGACGTCTTGATAAAGACATTAAAGCTTACAAATGACTGCCAAATAGCTCAAATCTGCTTTTAAAAAATATCATGGCTATGAACTGAATAACAAAATGGACACATAACACCCAACTGGTAAGTTTTAACTTTGAAATATTAGCTTGTACCTTCAAACAGAAGTTTATTACAGTAGCAATAATTGCATTTATATCTGTCCGTATACATGTGAATTAGCAAAAAAGATATGTACATCAGGGTTTTTTCATGTAAGTTTTACATATTGAATGCAATATAGTGCAATTGTAGATTGTAATTTTCATCTTGTTATTTGGCTAGCAGAACACTATTAAAACGAATACAGTTCTGACAATTGACCGTTAGAAATCTTCCTTACTATAACAAGTGTTGACGTGGATAAAACACTGGGAACACAAACAATTTTGGTTTTATCTTCCTTATAATTTTTTCAGTCTGGTAAGTAAATATTGGACCTAAACATCTTTAGAAATATAGGGCATAGGCATCCTTAGATTACTTTTAATGTCTTATTTAAAAAAACTACATTTTGTCCAACAGCAGTAAAGAGTTAGGAAACTTTAAGATACTTTCATTCTCCTATCTTTTAAAAAACATACAAACTCCAGGGCATGCTGTCATCCTGTTATTTAAAGAACTGCTGTGTTGCAGGAATGTCTTTCACAGTCAGACCTTGAAATGGTCATTCATGCTTTTGTTATTTCAAAATTAGATTCTTGCAATTCTCTACTGGCTGCTTGCCCAATAGGATGCTGCATAAACTCCAGCTGGTTCAGAATGCATTTGCCAGGTTTCTCTTCTAAAAGGGACAATCCAAGCATATTTCACCCTTTTTGAAATCTTTGCTCAGATTGCTGTTTAAAAAACATATTGATTATCAAGTAGCCCTTCACAGTTTCCAGCAGAAACATAACGTTAGTCTCACGCACTTTATCAATATTTTAAGTCCATGCCTATGAAACAATATCCAATGTGGAAAACATCCAGGCTGTCCGAAGGTCAGATCACAAAGTGTGGTGGGGTCCTAAGCAGTATCAGTACTATTATTTTTCTCACTTATAACATAAGTGATCCTAAATTTCAATGTAGATTTTTACACAGAACTATGTATTTGTGTAAATGGATTGTCACAGATTTTCACAAGCTGATAATATGGGTCTTGATTTTATTTTTTTTTTAATGGATTTTGTGTTTGAGTGAACTAAATACAGGGTCAGAGGGTTTTGACATTCTCACTCAGATTTACATTCTAATGCGCGCTTTGGACTGAGATTCTGCAAGCGAATGGTTTCTGTTTGAGTTTATCACAGAAGAAATTCTCACAGATAAAAAATAAATTCTAAAGAGGGAAAATTGTTGACTTCTCTGGTAGCTTGCACTAGTTGACAAAGCTTAATATACTTCTCAGCTCTTTCAAATTTAACAAACCTCATTCCAGATATAAGAGAAAATTTATTGTGCTACTGAAATTGCATTAAAACATACTAAAAAAATGGAGACAGAGATACTTAGCAATTAAGAAACAAATTATTTCGAATCAGCATTAATTATATTTTTTAAAGAGCGTAAAATGTGATTTAATTACAAGTCAATTGACCAAAATTAATAACCTACTCAGTTCTTAAGCTTTCTTACAATGGTCCCATATAGTGAAAACCTGTTCTTAATTCTGTTTTGATTTCTTCTTATGAGGAGGAGTGGATAAGTAGTAATTGTAAGGGAGAAACTAGTGTCCACTGGAAGCCCTGAGTTTCATCAGATGCTACCACCTGGAGCAGCAGTTTGTAAGAATATGCACTCTGAATGTTGAAGGTCTTTTCAGAGCCAATTTTTCAAAAGCATTAAACTTCCTAGCAGAGGTGACTGGTGTCATTTCCAGAAAGCCTCAAAGGTGCTGCAGCCTACAGAAGGGAACTGAAAAACTCATCTACACTCCTGAAACACTGATCCCAGGAAATGATCTTTAACATTAAGCCAGGTGATCTGTAAGGTTTTACGTTTGCGTGGCTTTAGTATGCGGCATCCCCATGACAGGCAGGTTGCATCACAGGTTTCTTCTGGGTCCAACATGCAGATCCTACGGCTTCATTATTGTTATTTTTCTAATCTTTTCGGTGCCTTTAGATTCACTTGTCATGATAATGAGGACTTTATGGCCCATGGAAGAGCAGCCAGTATGGGACTGTGTGCTCTGAAGACAATAAATGCTTCATAGTGAGCATGGAGTTCTGCAAGGGTGGCTAAAACCATGATAGCTAGACAGGAGAGAAGAAGCTATGGATTTGTGCGTGCTTTGTAGTGAGTTCATTCTCAGAAAGAGCACACTAAACATGTCATACATCACATTACAACCATTGTGAACCTACACCCATGGCCCTAGTTGTTTACATTAGTTTAGCTTCTGAGATATCCAGATCATTCAGAACAGGATTTGGTTTAGGTATGGGGTCCTCCCTCTCTCTCTCTGTCTCATTATCTTATTTATGAACATATTTATGTTTGTTCAATTTTGGCACTTGAAATAGGACAGTTGCCTATTATGTATGCAAGAACTTGATATTGCTTTAAATTTCCATGGCTCTGTAAAACTGTTCTTTTCTTTGTGCTGTCCTTCTTTACTGAAATTAGTCTGGGGAAAAAAAAAAAAAAATCCCCACAAAAACCCAACAAAGTATAAAATGGGCTCCTTGCAAGCACTTAATTTTCTTTGTGTTTTGATTAGAGAGGAATTCTTTTCAGGAGAAGATTATAACCATTTGTTTCAAAACAGATTTTTAAAGACAAAACACCAGCTATAAATTAAAATGACACTGTTACACAGTTCATTGCATGCTATTACAATATCTTGCACTGGTGGTTTACAGGATCTCAGAAACTAAATGCATATTCAAAAGGAGACAAGTAAATTGTTGATTCTTGTTGACGAGGCAAGACATAAAAAAATACATGTAAAAATGGCATATATTGCTAATAGCATGCATTTCTCTAGGCAAATTACCAGTATCAGAGTTTTATTTATATCCTATGAAACTCCCATTCTGTTTATCATTCCACAATAAATTATACCATGTTCTTCAGTGGGATTATTGTAGGGAATTTGCATTAGAGAAATTAACAGGGACTATTCAGTATTTTCTGCATACTGACAATAGAGAATCTGTTATATTATCCCCTGCTGGCAGGAAAGATGTTTTGGGTTGTTGTTGTTGTTGTTTTAAGGTTTTTTGGTGGGTTTTTTTTTTTTAGTTTTTTTAATTTCTGGGAGGGAGGGTGAGAACAGAGGCAACATTTCACTATTTTCTGTACATTTTTCCCAATAATTTAAACAAAAATTAAATTACTTATGAAACCAAAAATTAGAATGTCTAATAAATGATAATAAGTGTTACTTAATTAAGCTAAAGAAAATATATAATTGAAGATTTAAACTGAGAACAAAACATAGTGTGGAAATGTTATGCCTACTAGAAATGGTAAAAGTGACAAATGAAGATTGTACTTAAAATGTTCTTTTTGCTTCATACTCTACACAGAGAATGAAGAAAATACATATTTTTTTTCCTAGTGCTCTGTAGTAGTGGCATATATTTGTAAATCGTAAGATAGAATTTAATCAGATAGTCTGACTAATTAAGAGTAACAACCACATAAAAATGACAATGCAGAATATTTTGCATTGAAGCAATGTTAAAAATATGTCACTAAAGTTACAAAAGAGAAATGGATTTTGTATGTTTTCTATGGTGGAAATATGGATTATCAAATCGGAAAAATCTAGATATACTGAGCAGGTAGTTTCAGTTTTTCCAGGTTTTGATAACTGAAGCGTAACAAATCTATTCTGAAGGGGCTGTAGCTCTTTAGGGCCTTAATTAGGTGATTATATGCAAAACTTAAATTGAAATGTTCTCTTAAAAATTGTTTTTTAAACTGAAATACATTTTCAGTTAATGTATTTTTTGTATTTTTCAATAAATGAGGTACTTAGAGTACTGCAGTAGGAAGCAGTACATAAGACATCTGATCTGCCTCCTTACTGCATTTTCAAAGTAATAATTTCCCATATATTCTGAATTACTTTGGGTTCTTCCTGAAATATATCCCTAAATTCAGGCTCCTTTACAGAGTTGAATTAGGAACAAGAAAGTCTTCAGGACTTGTGGAAGAAATCAGACTAGATGATACCACTGATCTATCTATATTTAACCTAATATTTTATTCAGTGTTTTTAAATACCAGAGACAATTAGAAGTAGTTTTCACCTAAAATTGGACTCTAGATAACTATTTATATATGAGCTATACATTCTTAGTACTTGCACAACTGAGAAAAAAAAACGTTTTTCAAGACAGTTCATCTTATCTTGTTTAGAAATGGTTACTTCTCTACAGAGACTGTAAAGAATTGTAGGGCCTCTAATTCAAATATAAGCATTCATTTTGCAAGATTCACATTTGTTTACTCACTTTAACAGCTGCAAAACAATGAACAAGCAATTAGCAATGCTAGAATAAGAATTTCTGGAGTGATTTTTTTTTTTTTAATCTTATTAACTTTTTTCAGAGGAACAAACTCAGACATTCATAGAAGGCCATATCACAGACTTTGTTTACCTCTCTCTCATCTGTTACTCCAGCTATGAAATTGGGGAATTCTGCTTATAGAATTCTTGAAAAGAAGCAATTATCAGACTAGCTTAGGAACTACAAGTGCAGATCTTGACATGTATATAAAGAAACAAAAAATATAGCTGTACCTATACCTGGATAATTTTTTCAATGCATGGAAAATACTGGCATAATTTATTTGCTTTTAGAACCATCTCATTTTTTCGATACAGATAATTCATGTTTGCCTGATTTTATGGTGTTAGCTTTTTTCCAAAGGCATACACCTTTGAAAGAAAACTGTGGGTGTTTTATTTAGGTTTGGAGGTTTTTTTCTATTTAAATATTCATTTGCCTTCATGATTCATATTAGTTTATTTTTTTCCAGGAAACTTGACTAAACGAACACCAATTCTTCTAGGGGAATGGAAAGGAAATGCCTTACTCTTGCAGTATTATAAGTGATTAAAGTAGTCAGAAAACAATTTATTATCCTTACATTAGTCCCTGAATTAGTCAGTTTCACAGAGGCTGGCAAAGACACCAAAATGATATATACACTTTGCTGGTACAACACTAATTTTTATTTGTGCTTTATATAATACTCACAACTTTGCCATGTAGCACTTAAATGCTTGATATTATTCCATTGCTTATATTCTCTTGTTTTATGGTAATTATAATAATAATTTTAGACATCTGAGAAATTATTGAGGAAAAGTCTATAGAAATGAATATCAGCATAACAGTTTTGTCTCCTAAAACATATGCAATCTTTAGTCTTAAAGTATTCATTTCAACCTATAATTATCATGGTTCAGAATGACATGGGAATACTCACTAGGAAGCTGTTAAATTATAGTCAGACATCTCACAAATGTAATGAAGTATCTCCTAGACTGATATCAGAAGTATTAGTCATATGGAGAATAAAATATTAATTTTTCTTCTATAAAAACCAAATTTTTTTATAGCAGAAAAAAAAAAATCTTTAAATGTCATACTTTGACAGAGAAATGAAGAGAAAAAAGAAAAGCCCCAAAACTTCCAAAACATAAGCTGAAGCAAAATATAGTATGGAAAATTGGTAGAACTACTTAAATATGTACTTTTTGTATGCCTCTTGAATAGAAGTTCATACAGTCTTTTCACTTTTCAGGTGTATCAATTTGAAATACAGTGAACCACATAGATATTGCTTAAATCTGATTTCACTGCTAAGAACATAAGATTCCAGTTGAAGCCCACCTAAACCATAAGTGTATACATATAGGTGTATCTTTTGTCAAAAAGATACAGGTACAGATTAATAATAATACACAAATAACTGTGATAATTCTCAGCTGGTGTGGAGAGCAGCTGTGAGCATTTGAAGGCAATCAGTCATCATAACCAGTTTGCATTCTGCCCAGCTGTACCCCATGTGTGTCACATTTATCCATATCTCTCTGTCTACTCTCTCTGTCAATCTCTGCCTCTATAAGAAGGGCAATCGAAAGTAGTCACTTTTTAATAATTACATTTCCATCATCTAGAAAAAACATAACATTGAAAGTATTACTTTTTTAAATTTTATATCTAACAGAAAGAATTAAAAAAAGCTCAGAGACAGGAGTTTTCACTGACAATTTGGAACTTAAATATTCTTTTTGTGTTGTGTGTTGTAAAATACTTTTTGGTTAGTCACAGAGGACAAATCTTCAACTCAGACATAACTCTATGTCGATTGAGGATTTTTCTCTTCTTTTTTTCCATTAGTAACTCAGATAAAAAAAGCTTTCTGAGAGAAGCTTCATTGCTCTGGGGTGTTTCTTTCCCAAAGAGTTGAAGAATTAAAACTCAGTTTAAAGAATTTAGTTCAGCTCTGGATTATTTGCTATCTTCCATCTCACAATTAAATAATGTGTATAACTATAACCGAAATGATGCCAGGTGCTTTTCACCTTGCACTAGGAAGCCTAATCCCATATTTACCTTTAATTGTGCTCTGAAACCTATTAGTTTCAAGATTCTAAACTAGGTCTTCTCTGCCCAAGGTAGCTAATTAAAAGCATCTAGATACTACATGAGCACAGAAGACTACTGAATAATACATGAAGATTGACTGAAGTCAATTTCTTTACATTTTTATCTTTTATTCATTAGGCATTTTCAGAAAAACAAGATTTGTTAAGGCAAAAAAAAAGATACCACCATACTTATAGTCTTTTATAGTAGAGCCTAAAGTGTTGTGAAATAGAAGTGGCTACATCTGAACGTATGGAAAGCTGAAAAACATATACTATTAAATGTTTTCCTTAATTGTACCAGCTACTGGACACACACTTTTTATTTTGATGGTCTGATTTTTAAGCAACAGCATAAACCATCCTTGTGATATTTTCCTTCACAATGCAGATCACTTGCCTTCAATAAAAAATTAAGCAAATTAAAATAGAGATGATTTTAGCTTAAACTTAGGAATTATCTCCCTTTTTTTGCTACTGTTGTTGTTTGAGTCTGGGGTTTTTGTTGTTTTGGCTTTTTCTCTTTTTTTCAAAAAGAAAACTTTGGTTTTTGAAGTGTCTCTCAATGAATTTTTTAGTCTTTTATGTCTTTGAGCTTTTAATATTTTAAAGATGTATAGTTTTTATATTAAGCCTCTCAGTTAGCTGAGTGTAGACAACAGAGAATTTTGTCAGTTTAGAAATACATTGTGAAAAATCAGAATTTAAGCACATCTATTTCTCAAGTACTGTAACTGAGTTCTCACCTTTCAGAGGGACAGCTTATGCTTCCTAGACTTCACTCACAGAAACATCACCACTCCTGCACTTAAAAGATGTGATCCATGGCAGTGTAGTTTAGCATTCAGCAGCAAATATTAAATTCAACTTTTTGGAAATATTTAGTGTGTTCTGAGCCAGGTTACTGGACTGATCACATATTACATTTCAAGCAAAGTTTTAAAGTCAGCTGTTTACCAAATCTGAAAAATCCGGCTGTTTACCAAATCTGAAAAACAACTGTATTTTTTTAATACATATGAGATTTGATATTTTCTGCTGATGCATGTGGTACTATGTATTGATGAAGACAAAGTTAAAAAGTGTCTTTAGTTTGTTCATTTATGGTTTTGTTTGTTTACTTGGACTTCAGAGAGGAAAGCTCATATGCAAAAAATTACATTTTATAGTATACCCTTTTTTTTTCATTTAAGAACTGCTCTTCTAGAAATAACAAGTATAAAAACCAAGACTGACTCAGGTTATTATTATTTGAACAATATAATTTCGCTTAAAAATTCTGGTCCACTTTTTACCACTGGACTAAACATTCAACAGAGCCCTGTGATGATTATGGCTGATATAGTTAGATAATGCAAACTTCTGAAATGCTAAAGATAGCAACTATTACTGATTAGAATAATCCTAACCATGATCAATTGTGATTATCACTTCAATGTGAGCAGTGCTAAAAATATGTAGTGCAGAACACACTATTTTAGAACTGTAGGTAGCCATTCTGTATATTATAAATTTTGCCGTCTTGGTAGTATTTGACTCAAGATATGGTATGGTTCTAAAAAGTAATCCAAGGTCATCAGCTGACACAATTAATTCTGATGCCATTTACTAGACATACCATACAACCAGAAAGATCATAATAGTGTCTTTGGCCTGAAAATATGGGGTTCTGAGGACATTGTTTTTAGGTTAAAAAACCAAAACAACGAGGG
>WBMY01018669.1:560236-571810 GCA_013397315.1 Donacobius atricapilla
GATGGTGGGGGTAAAAAATGGTTTTAACTTTTTTTTTAAAAAAAAAAAAAAAAAAAATCAACTATAGGCAAGTCAATTTGAGTGAAGTTTCCAGGGTAAAACTTCAGATCCTTTGAAATCTGTTTACAGTTTTCTAGGAGTGGTAGTCTGGACCATCTTATATAACAATGTATAAGTATTCTGGGTCACCTCTACATTGTTAAATGCTCTGCTTCAAAGAGTAATTGCTAGCCTTCAAGGCCAAGTCATACAGCATGACACACCCATGCAGAAAGCCCCTTCCACAGGCGGCTGATTGTGCGCCATACATTCTGGATGTTTAGAGATTTTCTTTTGGATACATGGCCTTCAACTGTATATGTTTGGGTTACAGAAACTGGAAATCATATCTGATATCATATCTGATATGACAAAGGGATTGAGTCTCAGTTCACCGGAATTTCCACTGCCTAAATTTAGGATGAGGATTCAATATTATAGACAAACTAAGATTAAATTGGAAACCATGTAGTGTCATGCTTAAAGCTTACTGAGAGCTGGAATGAATTAAACATTAATTATACATATTCTCCACAGAGGCTTTGTTTCAGGGAGAACTAGCAGGTTTAAATAAAATCAGTTTGGTTTTGGTACTTTTTCAATCATGTAAGGAAAATGGTTTACACTTTCAAACCAAATGCCCATTCACTAGGGTGTAATGCTAAAATAATCTTCTCCTCCTTTTTCAGTAATTATCAGTCCCCAGAAGAGAATTCAATATTACTAAACTTCAGAGGAAAGAGCTAAAACACGCTCTTAACTGTGCTAACATTTGTCTGCTTGCTAATTTTCAGTCTTCTTCATATAGATTACCTCGATTGCTCTTCATAGAAACCTCTGATATTCAGAGATTTACACCAAAATAAAAACCTTGTAGAAATTTTTTTTGATTATTCCATTATTATTTATAAACATTATTGAATGTTTTATATTTTGATGTTGCAGTACCTAAGTTAAATGTTTCTTGTCATAATGACTTAAGCCGATTGTTTGAATTTAAAAAATCCATACATTTTATGACCATAAATTTAGTTTATCCAGAACTTCATCTTCCCACCTACAAGTAAAACAAAATATTCGATCACCCCAATAGGGTAGTTTCAAGGTCTTCATATGATATATAAAATTAAAAACTACAATCAATATCATAAACATTAGCAATGAAGATGTATACTGGCCAAGAACCACTGCTTTAAAGACTGCTTTGGCCTTTTTCTACACTAAGTACCAGCAACCTTCCTGTAAGCTTAACATAGGCAAGAAATTGCCTGCAGAATTTCAGTTCTACTGGCAATTATATAGAGAGAGATGTGTGGATGGATGCCAAGTCCACCAGTTTTTCCAAGCTTACCGTACCGTCACTTCCCAAATCAATTTCTTTGAACTGTTCAAAAGCCTCCTTTCTGTTCGGTGGGATACAGGATACTCCAAGTCACCTTTTGACACTACAGAATGAGATTTTTCTTAAAACACACACACACAAAAAAAAAAACCACCCAAAAAAAAAAACCCCGCAACAACAAACAAACATACCAGAATTAGAGCACAGCAAAATACAATTAGTTGTGGTCACATACCTAAAGATTTCTCCCACGTAATAAAGTTGGTAATAGGAGATAGTGTTGTATGCTAAGACTTACAAGAATTTGGATTTCTAGTATTAAAAAGTGTTTTCTGTGACCTATATAAGTAATAGTTATGTAGTTAAGCCACAGGTGAAAACTCAGTTGTAGATTGTCCCTTACTCCCTAAAGTGGAATGGGAAAGAGAATCAGAAAGCAACGGTGAGAAAACTCATGGGTTGAGACAAATCCAGTTTAATAAGTAAAGCAAAAACTGTGTGCACAGGCAAAAGTGCATGAAATTCAATCATAACTTCCCATGGGCAGCTATCTCCAGAAAAGCAGGGCTTCATCATAGGCAATAGTGACTTGGGAGGACAAACACCATCACCCCAAATATTCTTCCCCTTCCTTCTTCTTCCCCCTGCTTCTTTATGTATTGAGCATAATGCCGTGTTCTATGGGATATCCCTTTGGTCGTTTGGGGTCAGCTGCCCCTTCTGTGTCCCCCGCCAGAGTCTTGTGCATCCCCAGCCTCCTGTGAGGGTGAGAGGTAGAAAAAGCCTTGGCTCTGTGTAGGCGCTGCTCAGCAATATCTAAAACATCCTTGTGTTATTGCAGTTTTCAGCAGATCTCAAAGACACATCCTCATACCAGCAACTATGAAGAAAATTAACTACTCCAGACAAAACCAGAAAAAATAGAATACATTTCCACTGGCTAGATTCCATCAGAATTCCTAATTGTTCATGTAGAAGTTTTCTGATGTACACCATTTTCCTAGAAGCAATGGTAAAAAAAGTCAGTGTCCATCAGATATAGACCAAGTTAAAGAAGCTACTTCCCTTTTCTTACCCAAAACTATACCCACATTCAAAACATCAGACTAAATGAATTAAGTATACCCACATATTTTTCTTCCATACCAAAATATTTCCAACCTATTCCACTATTTTGTCATTATTTACATATTTTGTCTGAGTAAAAGAAAATATTTATATTTTAACACACAATGAAAATTTTCCCTCAGTATGAAATATTGTACAATAACTGCATAAGTTATATGTAGGTGTCATGGCAAGAAAAATACCTCTAAAAATTCTAAGATTTTGTTGAAAAGAATTAATGTATTATTAATATAGATATAAAATATCATCTTTATTCTTGAAGCCAACTATAAGAATACTAAATGTAACATAGAGCAGAAGGCCCATGTATAACATATATATAACATCCTAGATATTTTTCAGTGTATTTTTATGGAGATTTTAGGCCATATGAATTATTGGTTAGATTTTAATTCATCACTCTATTTACTTTTTGTAAGGATGAAAGAAATTAATGGTATGCACATATATCAAACTGATTCCTAAAGAATACAATTAATTTCACACTAATCTGAAACCACAGGATTTTGAAAATTGTGGATTTTTTGTCACCTGCTTACAAATGGTCAATGAAATTGTAAAAAGGTATTAAATGGTGTGATACTACTAGGTAGAAGAGTTTTTTCAAGTTCAATAAGCATGGCCAAAGAGATTAATTGCTTTAGGAAGTACTTTTTGTGTGATAATTATTGTTCAATATTCTTTTTTTTCAAGATCTAAAAAAGTAAAATTAATTGCAGAAACAATGAGGAACAGTGAACTTAAATTTGTGATGGTTATACAAACTTGTGTAAAGGGGAAGGAAAGTCTATATGCTCATACCAAACAATAACTGAAACTGAGAGGAGTTTTGTTCCTTAGTTATAAAGTATTGCACACAGAGTTACAAATCTATAAGTTGGGCACAGAATGAATTAAACTGAACTACAGCATAACCTCCAGGTGACCTTGGAGCTTTTTAACACTTCTGTCTGTGTAGACATTGCAAGAAAACATCTTTAATGAGTAGACAAAGCTAAGACACACACAGATGTAGATTAGTGTAGGATTTGTTTTTCAATCAGAACCATCTTATGAACTTTACATATTTTATAGAAGAGTACAATCTACAAAAGCCTACTTCCTGTGGAAATGACACAAAAGTAGCACTAAAAAAACAGAAATAATTTACAAAGAATTGACAGTTAAAATATAAATACTGGAAAATATTTACATTTTATATAAATACTTTGTAAATGTGCATGAAAAAAAATGTTTACTCTTCTATTTTCACAAGAATGTTTTCACACTGGTCTTTCTCATCACAGTAATTCTAACAGCAAAAAATGGGTTGATTCCCAGAATAAAATTATCAGTCTTGAAAAAAACAGTGGAAAACGGGTGCAGAGACCAGGGCTGGATTTGGTTAGTCATGTCCAGGAAAGGAGAAACAAGAAAACAAAATCTTATAATATTTAAATTTAAGAATAGTAAATGACCTCCACAGATATTAAATCTATCACCATGTCTTTTAACCTATGTAAAAACTTTCACTTTTTTTTCGGTTTTGGTGGGTTTTTTTCCCCAATAAGTGCTGTACTTGGAAGACCACTGTTAGATACCGCAACCTGCTGCCCTCTTCTAGATCAAGAAAACAATGTTAGGAACATATTGTCAAATTTTTTTTGTATAATTTTCATTGCTAATATTTCAGTTTTCTCTGGTTTGTCTACACAATCATCAAAATTAGAGACAACAAGCAGGCAAACCAGCACAAGCCCTTAAGGGAGAATTTTTGTATCATTTTACAATCAATATTGCAGATAACATATTCCCTGAGAACATTTCCCCTTCTCATGAAAGCTACTTTCTTTTTTCTTTTTTTTTTTTTTTTGTGTGTGTACATGCTCTGCAAAAGATCCTAGCACCTTCCTGTTGTATTTCTATTGACTGACATATTAATGAACATTTGCAACCTATTCATTTAGTTTTTCCTTTCCAAGTATAACGCCTTCCCCACTTCTTTACTATTTTAATAATTTCAGATAATTTCTACAATATGCATATTTTGAGTTATAATACTGCCCTTATAATAGTCCATTATTGACTTTCTGTATTATCTTCCAAATTTTGCTGATTATGGTGTTACAGGGGTAACTTCTTTGAGAAGCGACTAGAAGATTTCTCCGTGCCCAGTGGAACCAATGCCAGACAGCTTCAAGACAGACCAGCCGCCGGCCAAGGCTGAGTCAGTCAGGAATGACAGTTTAAGAAGGAAAAAAAGGTTATTGCACAGAAGTAAATGCAGCCAGAGAAGAGCTGAGTGAGAACACGTGACAGGAATATCTATGCAGACACCAAGGTCAGTGGAAAGGAGGGGGAGGAAGTGGTTCCAGTACAAGAGTGGAGATTCCCCTGCAGCCCCTGGTGCAGACCATGATTAAGAAGCTGTGCTCCTGCAGCCCATGGAGATCAGTGAGGGTGCAGAGGTCCCCCTGCAGCCCATGGAAGAGACTCGATGCAGAGCAGGTGGATACCTGGACAAGGGCTGTGAGCCTATGCAAAATCTGTCCTAGAGCAGGCTCCTCCTGGCAGGGACCTGCAGTCCTATGGAGAGAGGAGCCCATGCTGGAGCAGGTTTCCTGGTAGGACCTGTGTGCCCGTGGAGGACCCACACTAAAAAGGCCATGCCTGAAAGGCTGCCCCCCATGGAAGTGTGGCCCCTGTTGGAACAGTGTTTGGAGGACCATTACCTGTGGGATGGACTCACACTGGACAAATTTGTGGAGGACTGTGTCTCATGGGACAGATCCTACACTGGAACAGAGTAAAGACGTTTCCTCCTGAGCAGCAGGAAGAACAGCTTGTGATGAAATGACTGTAACTCTCATTCCTTGTCTCCCTGTGCCACTGGGGGAGAGGAAGTGGATCTCAGGAAAGAGGTAGGGGTGGGTGGAAAGGTGGTTTTGACATTTATTTTACGTCTCATTTTCCTGCTCTATTTTAGTTATAAATTCAATTAATAATGTCAAGCTGTCTCTTTCACTCATGATGGTATTTGGTAAGTGACCTCTCCCAGTACTTTTCTCAAGTCATTTCAATCTTTTACTATATTTCCTCTGTTCTGTCCACTTATGTAGGGGAGTGATAGAGCGACTTTGGTGGGTTTCTGCAATTAAACCAGGGCCAACCTGTGACATGATGCTAAGGCAGGTCATACCTTATTTTTTCACTTACCCACAGGCAAGTTACCTTGGTCAAGGAGGAAAATGAGGCTGATTAACATGACCAAAGCAAAGCCCTTTTGCACTCATAAAAGTGGAAGTGGGGAAACTAACTTTGGTTCCAGTTTCCATCACTAAAAAAACTTCCAAGCTTGACCACCTTCACCTCAAAAACTTGTATCAGTGACTATCATTGTTGGTATTAACAGTATCAGCTCACAGCTAATTTGGAATTCACTTATTAAAAAGTAGCTGCTTTGATATACACCATGAGTGCTGTTAATGAATGTCTACTAAAGTTTGGTTTCAAATTTTAAAGTTGGATTGATTTATCAGTTTTCTAAATACTTTTATTACATGGATCTGTTTCCTTAATTGTTATAAAAACATCTATATATATCCACACATGGAAATGTAGGCACACTTATTTATGCTTGATTGCAAAATTTAATATTACTTTTTGGTAAGCTGATTATTTTTTTCTTTTTTTTTTTTTTTTTTTTAAATCAGTTTACTATTCTCCACATATTAAGAAAGGCTGATAAATACTTTTGTAAAATCCCTCATTTCTTTCTACTTTGTGAAGTAAAAGATAGGAGTGACAAATTCTAATCAACAACATCCAGTTTTCTATATATTCATCAGTACCTTAAATGACCTTTAATGTTTCTGCACTTTCTATCTCAAGAATGGATTTTTCAGCATCATTTGTTCCATATCTTTACTAAACGTTATCATATTAAAAATGTTCTTAAGTGCTGCTGATATCACAGGAAGTGAGAAAAGGTTTCCAAATCTTGACGGGCTTGCCTGCCAGGTATAAGACTTTTACAAGAAAAGGCAAATGTTATGAAAAATAATCTTCATAATAAGTTTTCAGCATTGGGTTTGTAAGAAGGTTTTCTTTGAGATGATCCTTGGAATATTTTACTACTTTACAATGATACAATCTTTTGTTAGAAATAAATCTATACCTCTGAAGGGAGCTAAAGATGTAAGAAGTCCATTTTAGAAATTGTAACTTGGGAGTAACAAAAGAGTCATACTAAAATCAGCTTTGTGTCATACTCTTATCATAACTTTCACCTCATTTCACTAGAAAGATCACATCGTATCTGGGATGCAGAAATGCCATGGCACTGCAGCATATAATTTTGAGTAAAAGAGACAAAGCAGTTCTCCCTTTTCCCAACATAACTAAACAATACAAACTTCCAAATTTTAAAAAATACATTGAACTATAAGATTGGTAAAATTAATTCATAATGAAACACTCTCCTTCCTGATAGTCTCTATTGCAGTACTAATTTGGAAAAGTGACAATAGATGACACAGAGTTATGCTTCCTTAGCAAAATTGAATTCCTGCACATTTTGAAAAGTTAGATGGATAAAATATTATTTTCAGACAGGAAAAATTATAGTCTAAATGTACATGTGAACATTATAAATTTTAAAATTTTGCTGTCTGAAAACAGGGAAATTATTACAACAATGCTTATTGCATATCTTTTTTTCTTGTGTTTCTCTGGGGGTTTTTTGTCTCTTATATACCTACATAAATGCTTTTATAATGATGAAATTCGAGCATCAGTAATTGTAAAACTTTTAAGTTGTAAACATGTACAATTAACTGAACATACATTCCTCCTAAAAACATACTATATAGAGTTGAATATATTGTGTGTTTTATTAAAACTAAAACATATATTTACTTCAATTTAGCCATACAGTGCATGCACATTCTCTTTTACATGAAATTAAACAAACAACAACAACAAAAAAATAGAGGATTAAACAGGCATTCAGTTCTCAGAACTGAGCTAAATCTAATTTTAAAAAAATCAGCATAACCTTATGATATAATTCAATTTGGCTAAGATGTCTTTCAGGAAAATTATCTTCAAAATTATTTTATAGTTCTAAATACGTATATCTGAACATTTATTTGGTCTCTACCTGTTGGTGTTTGAATTCTGAAATATATTTAACAGTTTAAAATATATGCAATTTTAACAAACAAATACTAAACTCAAGATTAGATTAATTATTAACAGCTGGAGCATTTTCTGCTTAGCAATGAGTATCTCTATTCTTGGCAAACTGGAAAAAGATCAAGGGAAAATTGTATTGTCTCTCTGCCAATACCTGGAATAAAGAGAGAACTTTCAGCTTTATAATGTATTTCTTACTGTTAAGAAAATGTACCTGGTCTCATGCATCTTCACCCAACAGGTAAGGTGTTTACCAGAGTCATCTCCTTTCTTTTTTAAAAGTCTTCATATACAATTATGACATAATCGTGGAGAAAGCAATCTTGATTGTAAGTATAATTGGAAACAGCCCTTGAAGCTGCAATATTGATGGCCTCTAGAGTACTACACAATTGGGAATGCTAAGGCAAGTGTAGGGACAAGGTGGGGTATTATTTTACTCCTCCTCCAATTTCAGAGATCTTAAAATATTTTCTTAATTTTTAATTTTATTTTACATTTTCTATTTTTTTAATATATTCATTTCTCTAGGTCTGTATCACTATCTTACACCATGTAAAGATAGCAAATTCCTTTGCTGTTCAAACGGGTTTTTGTGTCTCCTGCTCACCCATTTTCCTTTCCTAAGTATCTGAGGTCATTTCCAAGCTGATTAGGTAAGTTCATACATATGCAAAACATAATTTACTATCCCCAGTCTTCAGTGAATAAGTAAATCTACAAAAATATTTTCTTGCAATAAAATTTTAATGAAAGTTTATTACTGGGAAATTTAAAAAAAAAAGATTTAAAAAAAATAGAAGAGTATGATTTTACCAATGGCTGCTTTTTTTTTTTTTTTTTAATGTATTTTAGGCCTTGCTTTTACCTTTTCTTTCTCATAGCCTACAGCAAGGTATAAAATTCAATGAGATATTAAAAATAAAATTAGTATATTGTGAAGACTGCCACGGTTCATAAGACTATATGAGGCCTTCAACCTCCAAGTCACAGGCTAGAATGCAGCAGAGGCTGATAAGGAACTAAAAGGTCACCATCTGGCAGCTGCTCTAAAGGTGCAGTACAAGTCACCAGCAGAAGTCAAATCCCAGTGGACAAGCATCTATAACACAAAAATCATCAAAACACCTGGTGTTCATTGGCAGTCTCTGATAACAGAATAAAGATTAACATGAAGATGCAATTGCATTCTCATCTTTAGATGCAGTCCCCATGGACTAGAGCTGAGATACATGAGTTAGTACCAGTGGATAACTGACTGCAGATGTATCTGCTTGTGGCGATAAGAACATAATTTCAATTTGTATGGCTGTCACAAGTTAATATGCTTTATAAAATCTTTTCTAAAGGAATAATGACTTCCCCTTTAAAAAATAATTCTGTTATTCTCTGCAACAGGTAAACATTGGCAGTGGCATAGATTCTATGATCACAGTACTCCTTTCTTTCTTTCTTTTGTACTCAGGTAGATGCAGGGATGTATTTGAATGGAAATCTTTATAAGTCAGTATTACATTGTGTGTGAAATACACTTCTAAAGGAATGTTCTTTAAGTGTATTTGCAGGTTTTTTCTTGAATAGTTGATTGGCCCTGAACTGTTCTTGTTTCTTCTACTAGTAGCTTTCTTTGATTCCTTCTTAATTTTGACGGTCTTCTTCATCTCTGTTCCACATTTTCCCCATTACTTCTGCTTCCACTGGTTATTTTTTAAGACTTGGATAGCTTTCTTTCCTCCTTAATATTTAGATTGTTGGTGCAGCTTAGATAGCTGGTTAATAAACACACTATGTTTAATAAAAGGGAGCAGAAAAAGGACAGCGTCTGAAGAATTCCTGTTGACAGTAGTCTTTACAGACATCTTCTGGCTTTCAGCAAAACGTGTCCTCAGAGGCTGTATTTTGAGTTTTCGAGCACATTTCAAAGGGAATCATTAAGTACTCCATTTCATCTGAGACTCCGTGTGTACATATAAAATTAAGACGTTGTGAGATTACATATGAAGGTATTATGAGCACATATGAGAAATAGGATTCTGTTTCTTTCACACTTTATGTAAAGGCTCTTCATCAACTTCATACAAGCATATTTTTTATTATATAGTGTTTTAAACTGAAATGCCTGAAAGAGACTCCCTTTTTGCTCCATTTTTCCTCTTAACATCTTATCAATTGAGGATAACATAAAAAAGGTTTCACCATTTATTAGTGTATTATGATGAATAAGCGAAAAGAATAATCTATGAATTTAGAGATTTTTTATTACTTACATTTGCCATCTATCCTGGTTTTGGGATTTCTTCTTGTATTCTTATCACAGATTTTCAAGGTTAAAAAGCTCTTTCTTCAAGAAATCATTCCCGTTGTTCTGTCAGATCCCTCTGATTTTTTTAAATGTTGGCATCTTCTGTTACGTGGTAACTTCTAATCAAGCTGAGGATGTAGAAAGACCACTGAGACCAATATCTCTTCTGGCATTTCATGTCCCATTTAGTCAACACTAAATGAATATATGTTTCCCCAGATAGACGGTTTATTTTTCTTTTCCTCTCACTTAAAATATATCATCACTACAAAACGCTCTTTGAACCTAGAAAAATGTTAATTACAAGCAGATAACCTCTGACATACCACTTGACTAGAATAATATACATTTGCATGTGAACAGTTTTATACCCAGAGTATGTTTCATGTCTTTGCTCACAGAGTCTGGCAGAATGTAATTTGCAGGTGGTCTGAACTATAAATCTATTTCTACTTATAAATCATTTTTCTTATTACTTAAAATTCTAATATATTCCATCTAATCTATGTAACTTCTTATAATGTCTAGTCTTCCAAAACCACAGAGTTAAATACTTGAATATAATACAGCAGGAACAACCAGATATTTTGGAAATGAATGTAAAATTTGATATCTGGATCTGGGCTTCAGCTCTACCACAGTTTTCTTTTATGATTGGAAAATCATTTATAATACAACTTTAAAGAATATTTTGATCCTAACATCCATTGATATCACCCAAATGAATTAACATGTTAAAACCAGAGAATTAAGAGTGAGAATAAATAGTGAAATTTTTTGTTAAAGAAAAAAATACTACTCAGGCATGTGTCACGCTTTGATATTAGTATAGACTCGAAAAAATCAGCCATAGTAATTAAAATAATTCTTTGGAATCAACATATTCAGATGGCCTTTTGGCAAACTTCTGTGGTTTCAAATGCTAGTAATTAAAATTATAGATGTAGTAACTCCTAGAAATATGTAATGGATTAAAACATAAATACCATTTTCTATTTCAGCAATTATATTCAGAGAAGGTGTCATGTAGGTACATGAAAAAACTTCATTCAGATAACAACCTCAGACAAAATTTAATTCACGACCAAAACCACCAGCCAAAACTACCACCTTCAATAATATTTACACTGCCTGTTGGAGAGATCATTACTACATAGTCTAGGATGATGACCCAAAGTGTGCACACTCAATGGAATCACAGAATATTCCAAGTGGTACCAGACCAACAGGGATCATCTCTGTAGTGAATAGTCCATACTGTGATCAAAACCACAGCCTTAGCATTATCAGCACCATGTTCTAACCATCTGAACTAATGTAGGAGAAAGGAATGGAGGCGAACTTGCTCCTGATAAGTAACAGCTATGCTAATTAACCAATAGAGCCTCACTCCTAATGAGTCACAGCTTGTATTGGTTTAGCATAAATGGTAGGAAAAACCAATTATTGTTCTGTTTTGGAACTAACAGCTAAGCTGGCCAATCAGGTAAAAAGTGTACACCTCCTGGGACACCGCTTAAAAACAGGAATCTTGGGAGACCCGCCCTCTTTCCACGGACCCCTGCCGTGAGGTAACATCACGGCCGGG
>WBMY01018671.1:2500-15171 GCA_013397315.1 Donacobius atricapilla
CCAGTGCTTCACCTGTTTCATCCTGCCCTAAACCCAACCGAAAACTGGTTACAGCCACAGAACAATAAAACCCAAGCCTAGAATATATTTAGCCTTGAAATCTGTACCGCCTCAAAATCATAGCAAATGTCAAGCAATCAAGTCTCAAAAAAAGCCTTTTCCTTGTTGCTTTTTTTTCCCCCCCTTTAGAGCAAGGCCAAGCCTCAACTCCTTGCATGAGGTGACATCTGCAACTATTGCTAGTCCAAGGCTCAGCAGAGCCTGATTAATTGTTAGTCCGAGGGGATTTTTGTTGGTCACGGCCCAATGAACTACACGGAATTTCCACAGCTGTAATATGGGGCTGTGACAATCGCGGAGCCGTCCCCGGGCAGGGCCACTGCAGCAGCCAGGACCCTGCTCTCACATTTGTGTGGCACTCGAGTGTCAGCCAGCCCTGGGCTCCTTCCCACTGCGTGAGGGGATGTTCCCTGGGCAGCCCCGAGAGATGGCTCGCACTTCTTTTAGACTGCATTAATCAGACCTGGAGGAAAAAAAAAAAAAAAATAGGAGACGGAATGGAAAACTCCGTTTCGCCCTTAAAAAAGATGAGCGCTGTATTGTCTTGATAGGTCAGCAGCCACCAGAAAATCGAATCACAACTATAAAAATCTGGGGAAGATGAAGGGAAGCTAGGCTGATTTTTGCCCTTTTTTGGTTTTGTTTTTCTTTTTTTTTTTTTTTTTTCCGGGAGTAGCAAACTGAATCAACCAGCCAGGGGGTGAATCATGACTGTAAGGGCAGCAGAGGAGAGGAACGATGAGCAGAGTGCCAGGACACAGGGAATGGCNGCTCAGTAATTCTACCTGGATGCACTTTGCTTTACGATGGCATTATATACTACTGATATTTGTGCATAGTAACTCCAGAAAGTGAACTGGTTACACACTGATGGACGTGCTAATCTACCATAAAACATGCATTTCTGATTTTAAGTAGAGCTCTCCATGAACCTAAACACGAGATGCTTTAAGATACATTATCTACACTCCCAGATACATTTCATAATTTGTATGTGTTAAGTAATCGCTGGCACTGTAATAAAATAAATCCTCCCACACTGTCTGCCTTGATATTTTTTCCCCCCAATACTTCTTAAAACTTTTTAACTTCCTTGCAGTTCGGAAATTAAATGCAAAATAGCACTCTAGCCATAAAGTTCTGTTTTTGATTCAAGTAAGTGTCACCTAAATCATAAAAACCAAATCAAATGCAACTAACCTGCAGAAGACACTAACCCAAGCAATTAAGTAAATGGAGAAACTACAGAAAAGTTAGACTCTGAAAAAAATTCCTTTGGAAAGTCTTCTCCCAGAGCTGTCTGCCTTGGACTTGTTGGTTGATTAATCTTGATAAAGACCTTTAGAGAGCGGCTGACAGTTTGCAGCGGCAGCACCTGTACTAAGACTGTTTTGTTAATGCACAAGAATTATTTTACACACATACCCCACCCTGTAGGGAACCTGCACTCCCTCCCACCTGCAAATTTAAGGACGGTGCCAGCTCAAGCCATTTCTCTACTCCGCACCAAGACCACCATCTGAGGAGGTCCAAAGCCTTACTGGAAATCAAAACATCTTCCTCTCCTCACTCATGGAAGAAAGAAATTGATAAACCTGTAACCTGCTAGGCCCACCACGGTTGCTGCACCCTTCCTTACGGAATCTGGGATGGTTTGGGGTGGAAGGGACCTTGAAGCTCATCTCATTCCACCCCCCTGCCATGGGCAAGGACACCTCCCACCGTCCCAGGCTGCTCCAAGCCTGGCCTTGCACACCTTCTAAGTGCTAGCAATAAAAAGTGTCAAATAAAGCAAAGGAAACCCGAATCCTACAATTCCCCAGATTCCTTTTCTCCTTTAGCCACAGCCCCTCTACTAAAGGGAGAGGCCAGGTGCTCCTCCCAGATCCAGGAGCTCTCCCAGCCTCCACGGAATTTCCAAGGCGGTGGGTGACTGCAAGTGCTGCAGCCTGGCCCTCAAGCACCCTCGGATTAAAACCATCAGGCCTTTTAAAAGAGGCAGGACTCTGTCAGTAGATCTCCTAGGCTGAGATCTCATCCATTTTCTCCTGGTATTAATTGTGCAAACCATCTGCTCACTTTTGATTTTTTTTTTTCTTTTTAATTGAAAACAAATGCAAAAAGTCATTGAACACTTCAGTCTCATTTGCTAATGGCTCCCTGCTTCCCTCAAGGAGCACACCAAACACTTTGCTTGGTCTTCCCCTCATTCCTAATGTACTCATCAATGGATTTCTCTGGGTCCCTTGCTACTCCCATCTGGATTTTCCCTTCCTTCTTTATTTTGGCTCTGTACACTGGTGCTATTCCTTTTGTAACCTTTTTTTTTTTGGAGGTGAGCTGCCCTTTTTCGCTTTTCTTTCTGATATTCGAGGTTTTTGGGGGGCCAGTCCCTGATGGAGCCGTGCAGGTTTCCAGTGATGATCTGTCTTTTCCAAACACTGGAATTCCCTTCCCCTTTTATCACAGGCAGATCTTGCAGTTCTGTCCTAAACCTCCCCCCTGTAAAAACTCTGCTTTCCATCTGGGATTATTATTCCTTGTTTTATCCAAGGGCACGCCTTTAAATTTGAAGATTTTCTCTGTTTTTCTTTGGGATTGGGGATCAACACTTCCACAGCCACTTATTCCATTTTCCAGCTTTATGTGATGACTCAAACCCACTAAATCAGAATAAAAATCCAGGATCTTCTTCCCTCTTCTGTGTGTGGCTTTAAGCATAAAGGTAATATGAGAGATCTTACTGGAAATACCAGATTTGGTAGTTAATCTCAACAAAATTATGATACTCCTTATGTTTGAGACTTTTAAACAGCACCTAAAATCAAAACTCCAGTTCACCACTCTAGTTTTTAAAAGTGGAACTCTGCCTCTGCCTTGTGCAAGTTTAAAAGGGAAAAATATGTCTCTAATTCCACAAATCCTCTCCAAACAAAAATGTGTAGGGAGTAAAGCAGCGTTTGGTTCATCCAATTCCCATATCCAATGCAGGTAGGTTTGCATTTTTGCCTTTTTTCCTCCAATACTTTTCCCTTTTCCTCTTATGCCCTCTTTCATGTTGGTGGGATTAAGGCAAGAGGAGGACGAAATAACTTGCTGTATTGAGTCTTCAAAACTGCCATTTGAAAATAAACTCATTTCATGTTGAAATCAGGCAATAACAACCCTGAACTCACATTGAAAGGAGTTTTTCTGTGGGAAAAGTTTGCTTAAATGTTAGAAATTTCTTCACAGTTCTTTTTGTTCAGAATAATTGTCCACAAAATCAAAAAAAAAATACAGCCATGAAGCCCCGAGTGAGAAGAACAAAGGTATAAAAGTACAGCCCACCCCTCGGGGGATGATAGAAGGATAAAGAGTTTATCCAGAGCGTATTCAGGAGACCACCTTCATCCTGAGGGACAGGGGACAATGAGGACATTCCTGAAATGTTTTCAACCCCTTTTCTGTAGAATCTGAGGATTTTTCTGCACCCCTTGATGGCTCCTGGGCAGGGAAGGCAAAGCTTGGAAGTGCTGATGGCACAGCTCCCTGGCTGGGAACTAAATGAGAACAAATCCTCACAAAAATAAGAATATCTGCATTTTTTTAGGTCCTTTTTTATCCTGGTTGTCTCCCCACCACCTGCTGCACCCTGCAAGAACAGCCTGGTTTGAGGATTTACAAATACTTCAACCGGAGTCTTTAAATTTGGGCAAACTGTGCTAATGCGTCTGAATGCTCATGATCAACCTGACCCGGGGGTTAATCTATTTTACAAAGAACTAAAGAAAGATCAATTTGCTCCTTAAAACTGCCACAGTAAAATTTAACACTGTATTTCCAATTCTTATGGCAGTAAAAGGTTTTAGGAGTGAATTATTCAAGGCAATTCAATGACATTGAACCCATTCAAATGTCCTGATGTTCAAAAGTCCAAATTTTAGTATTTTTTCCTAAGAAAATGGGAAAATGTTGGAAGTTTTTAATTTAAGAAATTGGTTTTCTTATTTGATATTGGGATAGTGATGAGATGAACATACCTGGAAAACGCAGCAGTTTCTTTATTTGGTTTAAGTTCTGTTTCTTTTTTTGGTTTAAGTTCTGTATCCTCCCTTCCCACCATCCGAAACCCCAAAAAGGGGCAGAGCAACCTGAAAATCAGTGGGAAACAGAAATCCCTCACAGAAAAAAAAAAAAAAAAATCTAAAATGACACAAAAAAGAAAGTGGGATTTAAACCTCAGACTTTCCAAAATGCAGCAAACCAAAGCAGCCTGGATATTATATTTAATACCCCCCCCTTCCAACACACCACGGAAGAGGCACTCGCTCTGTTGGATTTATTATGGCTTTACCAAGCGGGGTTTTTTTTTTTTTGACAGTAATTTTTTTCTGGGAATAACAACAGCGGGGTTTGGAGCAGGCTGTGAAGCTCAGGGTCCTTGGCCTCTCTGTTGACAGCCACGCTGCCACGTCTCATGCTGCCCGTGCAGCTCAGATGGGAATAGTCCAAAACGCACCAATTTGTGTCTCCTCAGAACAGTTTTTCACACTACCGGAGAGCATGCCAAGGTTTACACGGAGATTTTATTTTTCAGAGGTGCATAATTATAAAAATTGCCTTCAGCCTCAGCTGCCCACACACAAGTGCACGTCCAGACACCTCGGGAAGCAATGAACCAAAGACGTTTGGCAGATATTCCGCTCTAGTTGTGACGAGGGCTTGCAGCAGCACAGGATACGGAGCTTTCCAGTCCTGCGTCTGCACACAAAATTGGACAGAAAAGCCCATTTCCCATTCTCCAAAGCTGGGTTTCCTGCTGGAGCCGAACGCGCCACATTCCTCCCACTCACAAATATCTGAAAAAAAACCTGTTTATGCCTTTCCTTTGTTGCCGTCAGATCCCAGTGCCACATTCCCTTCCAGTGTTTATCCATCTGAGGAACATGGGAAGCTGGCAATGAGGTGGTTTGTTTTTGTTTTTTTTTTTTTTGGTGTCCAGTAATGCTAATCTGACATTTCTATTATTTCTGAGCAGCCCAAGTGATTTTGGGACCGAGCAGAATCCGTACCGAGCTGCTTGCGGAAAAAGCAGCATTTCCTGTGATAGCAACAACCACATTTTGCCCCAGAGCAACTGGAGCCGCCTCTTCAGGAGGTGTCACAAGCCAGCAGAGCTGGGACAGACCAAGACCACAGCACAGCTCTCTTTTTTAAAAAACACACCCGTAACTCATTCTCTGACAGACCCTGAACGTGGAAATCCCGTCCTTCCATCCACAGCACCACTTCTTGCACTCGAGAGGTCAAAGTCAATCACACTTCTAGAAAGAAATATTTCCTGACCCTTTGAGAGGGAGTTTCTCCCTGCAGAGAAGTTCTGGAGCCTTCTCATCATTACTACTGCACCTATTTTAACTAAAATAAGCAAAATTTAATTACAAAGTGACATTAATATCTCTGGATTTTATACCAAATAAATCCTGGTCATTGATTTGAATAATCTCTGCCATTAAAAACATTATGGCCACTCAGACTTTAGGGTTATTAGTGCTTCATTTTAAAGATCAAGGAGGAGAGGAGTTTTGTCCTTTGGGGAAAAGCCAAGCTGGAATTCAGTGTCACACTCAGAGAAGATGCAACAGAAAATGCTACAGGGACTCGGCTGCATCTTCCAGAAAGTGGCCACTTGACTCAGAAAACATGTCTGGTGTCAGGCATTTTTGTACTACGGTTATTTATTTACCTGAAATCACCTCATTCATGGCAGGAGATAAGATATTGCTGAGGTCTCATGTGGCATAGGAATTCGACAGCGAATTTCAGACCACACGACTTTGTGTGAGCGGATTCATCCTTAACCACACAACTGTGGAATTAACTGGAAGGAAATACGGGTTTCAGACACCCAGATGGGGTTAACTATCAATCACACACCTGATGGGAAATTGTGGGTCTAAAACCCACGTGAAAACCCCCAAAATTGGCATGTGTGATGGAAATCAGGAGGAGTCTGCTACAGAAAGCTCCTTGGTGGTTCCTCAGCCAAGGACAGCAGAAATCCACGTTGAATACTTGGTCAAGAAACCTCGTGCTGGAGGATAAAGCCTCCAGTTATTTTTAGTCAATAAAAAGGAAAAAAAAAAAATACCCAAGTGTGCCTGACAAGGAGGGACTGGAAGCACCAGAGGATTTTGAGACGCTACGACAGAAAGCTTCTTATTTCATTCAATTTGAGAGGTGAAGAGGGAACGGTGCCACAGTATGGAGGCAAGAATAAAAATTCCATGAAATAGTCTCAGGAGACAACTGATAGCACTCATCCATAGTTGGTGACACTCTGACTCTTTCATGAAAAAGGCAATTTTGCTTCCCAGAAAAATATTCTGGCACTGGGGATTCAAGAGGACAAGGCTCTCAAGGCGATTTCTGACTTTCTAACCCATATTAATATCTACAGTTATCAAATCCAGAACTTCAAACTGTGGCTTTGTAACAAAGAGGATTCTCAAAAAAGCCACAAAAAGCTCTCTTTTGTCAAGTATTTGCAGCTGAAGAAATCCCATCCATTCAGCCAATTCTTTCCCAATAAAATCTGCTATTTTAATGCAGCTTAGCAAAAAAGTCTGATCAGGAATGAAGTTGTATTATACATCTCAAACCTGTGCGAGCAGTTGAAGATACTCTGAGAATCATTTAAAATAACATCTGATTTTACAGAAACATGAAGCACTTAAAAAACTCCCCAAGTTTTCAGCAGAGCGGGACAAAAAAATTGAGCAGCTTTTTAGTTTTTAACATAATGTCTAAACTCCTCCTCTATGGAATATTTTTGTTCATTTAACCAGGCGTTGTTTTTGAGAGATATAAAACTGACCTTGAGTGTGGGACCTGGAAAACCTGAAATTCCATCTCTTGCTGTGTAATGCAACCCTGAGGTGTGCTGTAATTAAATAAAACCATTTCCCCAAAGAAGGAGTCAGAGCAGAACACAGGGGAGATGCTCTGGAAAGGAGAAGTTGGTTTCTAAGAAAACTCACCATAAAATGTAAAAATTATCCTCGGACAAGTTTCCTGAAAATTTCCCTCTTCCAAAGCAAGTACAAACACCATCAAACTTTGGAAACCAGTTTTTTTTTGTTTGCTTGTTTTCACTTTTTCTTTTTCTTTTTTCTTTTTTTTTAGGAGGTAGGACTTTGTTGGTTTATTTTTCTGCTTTGCAAAGAGATGGAAAGAATGAAAGAAAATACAGAATGAACATTTCTTGAAAGAACGGAATGCGACTGGCAAAGGGAAACATTTAGTGGGGATTGAATTAATTTTGTATCGTAGCCTTTTCGCACTTGTGAGGAAATTAATTCTGGGAACTACAAGATGAGAAGCCACTGGCTTGCTTCCAGCACCTCCTCACAGTCATCTGCTTGAAAATCAGCTTCAAAATTGCATATTTATTTTGGATGAATTACCCGTTCCTAGTGTTTTGAACAGCAAAGACAGAGAGCTAAAATATTGACATTAAAGACTAGACACCAGCAGAAGAAGTGCTAATTGTTTGCATGCAAAATTGTTTTTCCTAGAAAGAATAAACAGCAAGAAGGCGGCGGTGGAGGTTTTGAAAATCACTCAAAGTTTTGCCCAAAGAAATGGTTCAGCTTCTGAAACAAACTCTGAGGCACTCCCTGCCACGGAATTGCTGTGAATTAGGTCCTCCAGGAGGGATTTGATTTTATAAACCAGCTCAGGAGTGAGAAGCTGGTTCAGGTCACTGGCATCAAGGAATTGGTTTTGTGAGACTCACACAAATGTTTGTCTTAACTGGAACCAGTCTCTAAACAGGAATATGGGTTGATGATCTTAATGCCCAAATTTTAAACAAATATATTCATGCAGAATGTATAAAATCAATGTTTTAGTACATGGAAAGCTGATATGCAACACCCAGCTCAGTAGTCAGCAACAGCTTCACCAACTTGTGCCTGCCCAAGGACGTGTCCCTGGTGCAAGACAGGGCTGCTGTCTTGAAGTGACTAAAATTTAATTCCTGTCTCTACACAGAATCATGAAATCCCAGACTGGTTTGGCTTGGAAAGGACCTTCAAGCCCATCCTGTTCCACCCCTGCCCTGGCAGGGCCGCCTCCCACTGCCCCAGGCTGCTCCAGCCCCAGTGTCCAACCTGGCCTTGGGCACTGCCAGGGATCCAGGGGCAGCCACAGCTCCTCTGGGAATTCCATCTCAGCTGCTCCTCACCCTCCCAGGGAACAATTCCTGCCCATTATCCAATCCAAACCCACACTTCTCCACCGTCAGGCCATTCCCTGCCCCAGCACCCCATGCCCCAGTGGGGTGTCCCAGTCCAGCCCGGCTGTGAGCCCCCTCTGGGCACGGGCAGGGTTTTACTGAGCGCATCCTCGTCCAGCCTCCCACCAAGGTCACCACCTCAGCTCTGCCATGCCAGGCCCTCCCAAGCTGAGGCCTGACGTTTCCTCCTCGCTCCCAGCCGACAAAGCCGTGGCTGCTGGGATGGAAGTTGTGTTTGTGCCCAGCGTGCGGGAGCAACGCCGGGGTTCAGCAACTTGTAATCTGCACCCGAACATTCTGCCTGCCTGGCAACAGCAAGGATTCCCATTTGCATGGTAATGAGACATTTTATTTGACAAGGTGTTGAAGGAAAAGATGCAATAATTTTAACAGTTGGGTGTTGCACTTTAAACCCGTTCAATGAATCTGGGGAAAAAAAAACCCAAAACATTGCTTCAATAGCAAACTTTATGGGAGCGGAGCATGGAGCAGGAAAAGGGACCAAATACTAATGAAAAAGTAATCACAGCAGCCACCTGTATTCACTGAAATATTAAACTGCACATTGCAAAGGCAAACGATTGTGTTCTGTTCCTCTGGATCTGTCTGCCATGAAGTCAGGAAGACTCCAAGCACAGACTGACCAGGGAGATGGAAACGGAATTTCCCTCCCCTTAACCCCAGAACAAAATGAACTTGGACTCTACCTCTAACCAAGATCCCCAACCTTAACTTAAATAATCTAATTAACCTGAACTTTGCTATCTTTTCTTTCTTTTCCCCAGTAAAAAAAGCAAACTTTGCTTTTATTTTAGAAAAACATCCCCATACTGAATCATCCGTACTGTCAAAAATCTGATGTTATCTCTGACTTCAGATGTGCAACTTGAATAATGACATAGGCATTTGACCAGATGATAAACAGAGATCTTGTTTCCTCTGCAAGGAAGAATCAAGAAATTCAACTGAGGCCACTGCAGCAGAGATGTTTGGATGGGTAAGAGAAAGAGAAATCCCATGGGGTCACTGAAAGAGTCACGGCATGGAAAAATGATGCGAAATATTTTCCTAGATTGTTATTTAAAATAGATATGCAACTATGTGCACTCTGTGTTTCAGTGATATCCCCCAAATCATACCCAAATTTCAGGGTTTAATTAAGGCAGGCAAACCTCAGGCAGGGAGAGGTGGGTGGTCAATCCCGGCTGTGGGGCTGGAGTGTGTGCTCAAGCCCAGGATGGATGGGACTGGCAGCAACCTGGGAGAGCAGAGATTTCATAGGATTGAATTCAAAAAATCCTAAAATTATCTGGGTTGGAAGAGACCTTAAAGCCCACCCCTGCCATGGCAGGGACACCTCCCACTGTCCCAGGCTGCTCCAGCCCCAGTGTCCAGCCTGGCCTTGGGCACTGCCAGGGATCCAGGGGCAGCCACAGCTGCTCTGGCACCCTGTGCCAGGGCCTGCCCATCCTCCAGGGAACAATTCCTGCCCAAAATCCAATCCTAACCTCTGGCAGTGTGAAACCATTCCCTCTTGTCCCATCCCTCCAAGTCCCTTGCAAATAGCTCAGGGCTTCCTTTGCGCCCGATGTCATCACAGACACCAATACCTGCTCGAACACCTCCACGCCACCAAAATACCATAAATTCTGCTGTTTAGTGAGAAACCCCATGAATTTGTCTCGTTGAGCCTCCTTCTACCCTTTCCTCCACCGAGATCTTTTATTTTCAGAGCGAATCAGGCTCCCAAGAGCCCGCTGCAGGAGGGAGGGCGAGCGCGCAGCCCGAGGATGCTGCGACTCGGGAAATCCACCCAAATTCAGCCCCGCCGCAGCAGAGCCTGGATTCCCCTGGACAGCAAGCCCCGCTATTTTGATTCATACGTTTCAAGCGAAGCAAACACCAGAAGCAATTTGTGTAATAATCCGACAGAAAGTTAAACAAGAGCGAGCGGGCTGCAGGAAATTCATCACGGCGGAACACGACCGCAAACAAGCGCGTCCCGAGGAGCGGCAGCCAGAGCTGCTCACAACAATGGAACGGCGAGGAGGCACCCAGTGTGTGTACAAGAGGGGAAGCAGGGAGAGGGCAAGAAGCCAGACACATTCCACATGACATAAGCAAATAAATCAAAGGAAGTGAGATTAAAACCTGAAATAACTGGAGGAGGGGGAAGAGCTATAGCACCTGCATTGAGGTGTCCGCCCCACGGAGATTAATATCACACAGGCTACGGGAAGGCTGATTTGTAGTGGCTGAGCAGGGCAAGGGAGAAAAAGATTCACAGTTCAGAACCAGGGAGTTAAAAAAAAAACCCCGGACTGATGTCACTGTTGCTTGGCTTTCAAACTGCAGCAAAACGCAACAGGAGTGCTCAAAGCAGCTCACGCCAATTTGGATTTATAATGAATTGGTATTTTAGTTTTGGTTTTAACTGTGGTTAAATAGGGAAAATGTAAAACTAAACGGTTTGAAAAACTCAATTTTATGTATGTTTTTAGAAGTTTCAGCTTAAAAACTTTTAATTTTAACCTCTAGTAGAAGATGTCTGCTCATGGCAGAGGTTTGGAAGAAGATGAGTTTTAAAGTCCCTTCCAACCCAAACCAGTCTGGGATTCTATAATTCTTTTCCATAATATTCCAGCTCCAGTTTTACTTTGCAAAACTTGTGGTAGATTTAGCAAAAAAACAAACCAGTAAAACCTTGGCTTCACTGGTTCTTTTATATTGTTTTTTATTCTTCACCAGTAAATTTTAGTTACACAGAAATATTAATCGGTCTTAGGCTGGGTGAGAATTTTGAGATGCATCAGTATCACCAAGTCTTCCAATGCAAATCAAGTTCACTTTAAGCATCACAGCCTCATTCCAAACAGGAACAGGATTACAAAAAAAAAAGTATGAAACGATGTTTTCAAAAACAAGGAAGACTGTGATTTTCTAAATGTAGTATTTCTGCCACTCGATTCTCTGATGTAAAGGATGGAAGACAGAGGTGGGAATGGTCGTATTTCTTAAAATATTTTTAAGTTTTGGCCTTTCCATGATAAATTCTTCTCAATTTACCTATATCTGGGTCCATATAGTTGAAATGAAGAAGGAGATATTGAAAAAGAAGAAGTTTTATTGTATTTCCTATTATTTGGAGCAGAGCTAAAGCACAGCTCAGTCAAGGACATTTCTATGTATTAAGTGGAGGTGATTAATGAGAGTCAAATATTGAAGGATAATGTAAATAAAGGCCAACCAAAATCATAGCGCAAGCCATCACATGTTACTCTAAAATCCTAATTTTGCCTATTTATAAATAAATATTTAAAGAAATCGGGAGGCTGTGATGGGATCTTACATTGGCACCACTACAGCAGCACTGAGGTGGCTGCTCTGTGGGTGGAGAAATCTGCTGACTTTCAGTAATCCTGTATGAAACAGATTCCTTGCCACTAAAGTAATAGTCAAAACAGTCCAGAGAATAATTGTATGGAAAAATATAAAAAACTGCCAATCCTCCTTTCCCTCAGGTTTTCCAACCACCTGCTGGCAAACTGCATTAGAGAGGCTTTTCTTTCTTAAAATACAAGAGCCCTGTGAGAAATAAATTAAATAAATTCAAAGCACCCTCACCATTTCCTGGAGCACTTACTGACGATGGGATTTCCACGTTAGAAGCGGCACAAGTGCCTGTGCCACCCCTTGGTCCCCTGTGTGTGCTGCTGGGGAGGCAGGTGAGTGCAGGGAGCTGCAGGTAACACCGGGAGCTTCAGGTGCACACCACAAAATTAATGTGGGCAGCTTTGGAGTCATAATTTGTAGACTTCACAGAGAACCAGGGAAGATTATAAATGCTGTTGACCTAGAAGAAGTAATAGAGAATTCAGTATTCAGAACTGAAGAACAATTTGTAGGGGAATAAAGTCCAGCCTGAGCCATGACTGCTGTCTGTTGACAGATGGCAGAGAAGCGTCTCCTCCATTCTCTCTCATTAAAATAATTATGGCAATGTATGTTAGACTCTCTTCAAGCCTGGCATTTTCACAGCACATACAGGGGCATCAGCGTGGCAGGAATAAGGTGAAATAATAAGGGAAACACAACTCTGGCACGCAAAGGGCATTTGATATTAAACTCACCTGCTTCCACAAGTAACAGCAGGGAGAAATTTGTTACCTCAGAATAAATGAAATGATTTCCCTGATTCTAACAGGAGGTTAATTAGAGCTCTCTGCTAACTTGAGAAACACGTCCCAAATCCAGGTCAAGCCCCGGTTCGGCTGATGAGCCTCTGCCTTATGCAACTCCTCAGAACCAACCCCGTTTCTCCTTTTTTTTT
>WBMY01018671.1:15188-40368 GCA_013397315.1 Donacobius atricapilla
TTTTTTTTACCTTGGCTGCCAATTGCTCCCTGTAAAACTGCAAATCAGATGCAGTCCAGTGTGAAACTTCTTCCCAGCTGTCAAATAATAAAGTCAGGGAAACCACGGGGTGAGAGAATTTAGGTTACGGCAGAAATATTCCAGGTTCAAGAGCACCTCTTGCACGGGCAGTGCGTTTGTGTCTGGTGCTCTGGGGGGGACTGGGAGGAGAGGAGAGCGAGCCCAGTTATCCCCTGTGCCGTTAATGACTGCGGCAGGTAGTTAGTGGCTGAGTTAATTGCCCAGCCCTGCGAGTCCTTGTCCCCACCAGGGCGCGTGACACGAGCGCTGCGTGATGTCACGGCGAGCAAAAATTACCCGGTGTCAGCACTCCCCTGCGCTGCTCCTCGCTGCTGTTCTCCCCAATATGATTCACTTTCATTATTTATGAGGCTTGTCTCACTAACCCTCAGCAACGGTTCCAAATAATGATAGGAATCTGTCAGTGTAGGATTGTATTTCTCAAAACAATAACCACAGTTCCTGGAAATGTCAATATGTCAATTGAGGGTAACACATCTCTCAATAAACCAATATTTTGTAAAAACGAAACAAAATCTAAGGAAAAAAAAAATCACGCGCGGAGAACGGAAATTTGAGCTCCATGGAGCTCTACTCTTGCAATGCCCAACAGAAAAATTCCTGCTTCCTGCCAGACGGTGGAGACAGAAAGGCACAATTTTGTTTTCTCCCAATTAAAAACTGTCAAACATTCAATATTTTAGCTCTTCATACTCATGAAATGACAAGAGAAAGGAGATAAGACCTCTCTGACGGAAGTCAAAGAGCTCATGCTACAGCAGAACCAAAACTCGGTAATACCATGTGCAGAAAAGTGACCCAAGGATAAATCCAGGTCCTTGAGCACTTCCATCCTGAACCCAATGACCTCAACATTTGGAGCCAATCCAATGCATTTCTGCATCACTGTTGGAGTCACCCTTTTCTCACATCTGCCTTTTAGCCCAAGGCAACAAGAACAGAGGTGAAGATCAAATCCCTGCCTTCAGTTTATTGGCTCTGCATTTCCACCCAAACATCTTTCATGTTCTTAGAGCCCAGTGTTAATAAATAAATTTTATTGACTAGGTAGTTCTGAAAGCATTTCTGTAGCTCTGTGAGATGTTTATAGAACCCCACACCGCTCTGGGTTGGAAGGGACCTTAAAGCTCATCCCAGGGACACCTCCCACTGTCCCAGGCTGCTCCAAGCCCCAGTGTCCAACCTGGCCTTGGATACTTTTAGGTTACAGGATTGGGTTTTTTCCCTAAAAAAAAAGGGTTTGCCATAAAGCCCTTATCCCATCCAAATTTTTGCCCATGAAGGAAAACCGGCAAAGTTTACCAAACACCAGCCTGAGTCCAAAAGGAAACTGGTCAAGGGTTTTCTCAGATTCAACAGCAGCTTTAACATATGGGTAGGAAAACCTGAAGGTGTTTCCGGTGATGCCTAAATTATCAGAAACTGAGAGACCATTTGCCATCTCTGAAATTGCCGGATGCTGAGATTTCTAATACCACAAGTGGAAACATTAAAAAAAAATCTAAGGAAAGGAAAAATAAAGTTCTACAAAACCAAAATTCTACAGAAAAATGGATTGGTTTGTTAGAGGAATGTTCTACTAAAAAGCCGAAGTGTTCTAAAGCACAATTCAAAGAATATTAAAAGCACTACAGTTTGTGTTTCCCACTGCAATGCTTACAGCTGAGTGTTGGGAATAGGGAAAACAGAGCCTATCTATTTTGAAGAATATAAATTTACCACAACAGCTGTAATCCCCACCCCGACACAAACTACAAATAGTTACACAGCCCCCCTTAACAAATCATCTTGAATTTAATCTTTCCCAACCCAAAGATCATCCTCTTTGGCTCATACTGTACATCTTTCTTCACCACTTGCATGGGACTTTGGTTTGGAGTGATCCATTTAGCCTGGAAAATCCCAACTTGTAGAGCAAAGATTATCAAAGCTGCGAGAGCTGATCTAAGAGAAAATTAAATAAACATACCGGCTTCACATGACACTACGTGCAGCACATAATGTTAAACAACAGGAGGTAAAAGTGCTAATTAAACAGTTTATATCCTTCAAAATGTACAATCTCCAATGATCAAGGAGCATGAATTAGGTAAGTAAATATAAGGGAGCCAGGAATGACAGCCTGACACTCCGGAGCGGCGGCGGGGAGCGGCTGCGGGGTGACAGGGATCTGCCAAGCCACGGCACAGCCTCTCAAAGGGAGCTGCAGCAACCCTGCCCCTGGGAAAATCAAAGCCCAGGCTGAAGTGCACAACAGAGGAGGTGGGCTGTCTTCATCCCTAACAGCACGAGCCTCTGATCACAGGGCAAGAGCAATAATTGGGTGGTTTCTCAGCGATCTCTACCACACGGTCCTGAGAGCCATCGACGTTCAGGGCCTCCTCCAGAGGCAGAGAAAAATGACAAAGGATATAAACATCAGAAGGCTACAGAGCTTGAGACATCAAGGGCTATAAACAACCAGGATGAGACGATTCCAGACACAAAACAACTGGAAAAGCTCAGCTATTAAGGAGCACGCTCCGAGCGTCACCACCAGCCCCGAGTGCCAGAGGGTGTCAGCAAGGAAGGGACACAATTCTCGCTGTGTCTTCCATTCGGAACAGCATCAAGGGTTTGTGCTCCGTGAGGAACACTGCTGACCTGGCTGGTCCAGAGACAGCCCTGACTCATGGCTTGCTGCTCACAGAACACTAGAAAATAAATGACAGAATATCCTGAGTTAGAAGGGATCCGCAGCACGATCAGGTCTGACTCCTGGCCCTGTTCAGGACAATGCCGAAAATCACAGCACGTGTCTGTGTTGTTTTTTCCTATTCTCCCTTTTCCTTTCTATTCTTCCTGGTATCCCCTGTTGCTTCCTCTGATTACAAACAATTCTCCAGCTTTCCTTTAGAAACAATCTTTCCCCTGAAGAAGTGTCATCCTTGACACTGCTGAGTCTGGATGAACTCAAGTCCATCACACTCTCAGTGCTGAAGTTTCACCTACTTTCGTACTTGCTCTGCCAAAATTTTATGTTCCATTTGTTCACACATCTCAAATATTGACAAAGCCCCATTCCTTCACCACTCTAATTATCATTTCATCCCTCAAATACATCTCTCTTGCTTCCTCCACAAACTCCCCCTTACTGACTACCCCATCAGTTGTTTTATTCCCATTCTCTCTCCTCATGGCCAACTCAATGTCATCAACAACCAACTCCACCGCTGCCTGTCCCTGCATTCGCCCAGGAGTGTCACTTCTGCAGTAAGGGCACCCAGACCACCCAGTCTTCGCCTTATCAACGTCCTGCTTTCAGCTGAGTGACCACACACCTTCCTGGGCCTGTGGAAACCCCCTTCCCCAGCCACCTTCCAGTCCCGCAGGTGACCCCAGGTGAACTTTCTCTCCATCATTCCAAAAACACAACATTTCAGTGCCAGCAAAGTGCAGTGGGCAAGAGACTGAACCAAACCTGCTGTTTGCCTCCGAACTTGCAGCTTGCAGCTGCACTGACAAGATTTCACGAGCGACAGGAGCTGTATTTATCATAGAAACAAATAGGAAGCCCCAAATGAGAGAATTAATCTCCCTCCTGCACATATGCTCCCTTCCCCAGCCCCGCACACACGCAGAGCGTCGAGTTTGAACAGGGGCTGGCACACCTATCAATCCACAGCAAACTTATCGTAAAGCAATCAGAGCTTAATTAAAGGCAGAGAGAGGTCAATATGTTCATATGCAAGATGATTCACTATGATGTCACTTGGGTACAATCAATTAAAACGCACAGGATATTTTTTAAATGGGAAAACCTGAGTGGGGAGCCTGTTGTCTACCCAAAGGTTTTGCTACGCTTTAAAAGCTTCATTTAAATTTTTTTTCGCCTTATTTATATGCACAAAAGTAACGGTTATATCAGATATTCATAGGTGATTTAGATGATTGATACCAATTTCTCTTCATAATATGACTAGCAAATAAAAAACACAGCGGTTCTCATATAAAAAAATAATGTGTGACAAGGTTTCCTAAAACATTTCTATTTTGGACCTCACAAGCTAAATTGCTTTTGCTGGCCCCTTCCACCTCTCAGCATGGTTGACAGACAAATTGATCGAAACATCGGAAAATAATATGCTTGCAAAATTTCTCTGGGTGAGTTTTCAGTCTTTTGAATTTTTCATACCAGAACAAAATGAAAGATTGCCTCCTTGATTTTTCCTCCATTATGCGTCCCCATCTTATGTACTACAGGAACATACAATACTTCAAATAGCAGCAATACATTGTAAACAAAATGTAGAACATTTTTCATAGAACACCCAAGCCGTGCAAAGTTAAAAGACTGGGTAGCAGGAATCTTTGCCCTGCAGATTATGTTGTTCAATTATAATGAATTCATACATTTGAAGTTGCCTTAGGGCCTCTCATTAGACTTAGGGGTGTTTATTACAGGAAATATTGCTTGTATCATTTAAGAAGCAAGAAGGCTGGATGATTTGATTAGAAATGTTGACAGTTGAGGTGTGTAAAAAATATGTCATTCACCCACATTTTCCCCCCACTTTAATATTAGGATCCTTCATTTTTTATGAATTCTTTAACCCCTTCCTCCCTCCCCAGCAGCCCACGGCACAACCCGCGCTCAGCACCACTGGTTCTTCACCAGGAGCTGCCTGCGTGACACCAATCCATGTTTTCCACATGGTAGCAGGAGGAGAACACAATTCCCATTCCCATTCCCATTCCCATCCCCAATTCCCATCCCCATCCCACCCCCATTCCCATTCCCATTCCCATTCCCATTCCCATTCCCATTCCTTGTCCCATCCCTATTCCACTCCCATTCCCATCACCATTCCCACTCCCACTCCCATGCCCACTCCCATTCCCAATCCCCAATTCCCATGCCCATTCCCAGTCCCCAATTCCCATGTCCATTCCCACTCCATTCCCATTCTCATCCCCATCCCCATTCCATTCCATTCCATCCCATTCCCATTCCCATCCCTCCCAGGGCTGCCCACGAGGGCATGGCCCAGGATCTGCCCCCAGCTCCCGTGGAAATTGGAATTCTCCTTCCCACACAGGCTGGAGCTCATCCCTCCCAGCGGCCCCCCAGGGAATGGGACGGAATTTGTGCCCCCGCACTGCACAGCAAAGAGCTCCTCGGCTTTTGGGCCAAACCAAACCCGCCCTGACAGAACAGCCTGAATAACGGCAGTCAGCAACGTTGATTAAGCAAAAGGGGTTGATCACAAAGCTACAGAAATAAATAAATAAAAAATATTTTTTGCTCATTCCTTTTTTTTTGTTTTTTTTGGTGGAGAATGGATCAATGTCTTCGTACTCTTGAGGGGGAGCATGCAGCACTTTTAATTCCTGTACTGCCAACTGACCTCAGAACGTGCTTTAGATGATGAGTAACTCCAAGCAAGATCATTCATTTTTGGACAAGATCTTGTGAAACCCACTAATTTGAGTATTAGCATCCCCAAACTTGCAGTAATTCTTACAACAGCTCGAATTCATGGAGTAGCTACTACCATTTAATCAACTTTTATTATTATTATTATTATTTTATTAATTTAGATTAGTGCATCCCTGAAAACAAGCACACGAAGTGTGCATATAAAATCATGCAACAAAACTATTAAGTAATTATAAAGACTGATAACAGATAAAAAACCTACACTTCAGGGTCTGCTTTGTTTATTATCTGTAGTTTGCCAAACTCAAATTTGGCTTCCATTTTCCACACGAAGTTAAGCCAGAGAAATTTGACTTAAACACAGCTTTACTTTGAGAAATTTAAATAACTTAAAATGTGTATTTGAAGAGCAAACCAAGCTCTTACAGATCCTTTAGACTTCAGATCTGATCACAGAACCATTTAAAAGGAATAAAAAGTAAAAAAAAAGATATAAAAAGTCATGTATTTGCATATTTATATCGTATTGATATGTATTTAAATGAGACCCAAGCAATTGCAGAGGTAGGGATGTTCTTGTTAACAGAGAGTTAAAGAAACATCAATGGGGTTGAAAGTAATTAGGCTAAAATATGTGATGTACAATAAAAATAATAATAAACTTGGAAGGATTTCTGACATGGCCAGTAAGTGCTTTCCTCCTCCAAGGACCTGGTATTTGCCATTCCATCCTGTCTGCAAAATATCACAGAATGGTGACAGTTTGGAGCCAAATGTCATTTTCATACCACAAGTCAACACAAACTAGACTTAAAAACTCATTTCAGTAGTGATTTGCAATTTTTGTTTAGTTTTTTAGCTGCTAACTAGACACAAACAAATAGCTTCCATTGAAATAGAAGTATTTTTAATAGATATTTGTGTTTTTACTGCCTTTAAACCCTTTGCATCTCTCCTCCAAATAAAATTCAATCACGTCTCTAAATGCTTGAGACGAAATTTCAATTTTCGATGATTATTTTATATTCAGGTGTAGGGCAGGGTCAGAAATTTGATTTCAAAGGGCAGGTCAGATGTGTTTAGGACTCACACCCTTGGCATTAACAGACACCCCTCTCTCCCACAGGTCGAAAGCCCTTCCCAAGTTGCTAATCTGCATTTAAAGACCCTTCCACCTCTTAAAACACTTAACTAAATACTGGAAGGTGTTAAACCCACAAGCTGCCTCCTATCTCCAAATATCTGCAGAACTAACAGTGGCATTCGTAAGTTAGGAGCAACAAATACTGGAAAACCTCCACAATTTGGCTTCCATATCTCTGAATTGGTATTTCAGTGACAGATGTTTGTTGCGGCAAAAACCTCTGTCAGAACAAAATTAGGTGATCTATCATTTTAAGATATGGTCTTCATATACTGTTTACTCGAAGATATCACTTGCCTCAAGCCAATTTTGACCAAGAACATTTTGTGATATGGAAGTGATTTGTATATCATCATTTTTGTGATAAATGTAGCTCTTGAACACAAAATAACCCACTATTCCACAGTATTACAGTTAAAACTCCTTCCCCAGTAAATCTGTACTACTGCTTTTATTACTACAAAGATACTGTATCTCGACTCCAATGCATTTCCCATTTTTATTCAGGGAATAGGCTTGCCTGGTGCCCTGGTTTTACAGCAGGGAGCCCGGGCCTGGCCCCCTGCTCCACAGCAGGGACGCTCCTCCAGTTTTGGGGGGCACGGGGGGAGCACAGCACCCACCACGACACCGATTTTGTATTTATTTCAGCCGAGGGGGCGAGGGGGACACGCAGAGATGCAAAACATCTTCCCAAGGACAGCGCCCACAGGCAGGGGCTGCCCTAGCTGCTCCTGCAGGTCCAAAACGAACCATTTAATTCCACTAACGCCAGCTGAGGTGTCTCAGCCCTCCTCCAAGGGTCTCAAACCTCCTGATTCCTGGGCCATGGGAATAAACCACCTCACCCCGTCTCCAGAAGGGCAGGAAGGAGACAAAAGCCAACCGGAAAGGGCTAAAAAACACCACAAACCAAAGAACGCTGAGACAAGTCACAGGTGGAGGTGGATGAGACAGAACAAGGACATTCCAAGGCTCTGAGTAAGCATCACCCGGCCTGAACGGACCACATGAAATGGAGGAGTTGAGGAGCTCCCACCACCTCTGCAGAGTGTGGCACCTTTTCAGGGGCACCGAGAGCTTGACAATTGATTTGGACCATAAATTATTAAACAAGCCACTGAATAACCATAATTTAGTAATGAGGTTTTTTTTTTTTTTAAAGATTTTTCCACAAGACAAATGGGATGCCTTATCTCATCCAAATTTTTGTTCATGAAGGAAAACCAGTAAATAAACCAGTAAATAAATCGAGCCATTATGAGCCTCAAGTTTATCTAATACAGGCTTAGGGACAAGGGGCTGTAGGTTTAAATCCTTCCCAAAGGAATGCTGTGCCTCCACAGGTATTTATTTTACCATGTGTGGACCAACGGTCTGCCATCAAATACCATTTATGCTGGAATTATGTGCCCAGAACTCATTAACAAGATGATTTTTGTGCTATTTAACGACAAGTGCCCAAGGTGCTGCCTGGGAAAGGAAAGCTGGATAGTCACTCACCTGGAGTTTTGCTATAATAGAGAGATCAGCTCGAGTATAAATTGATAAACTGATTCCTCTCTTCAGAGCATCTTCCTTGGGATCACCTCCAACCTACACTAGGCCTGCTCTCAAAAAATCCCTCCTCTGCTCACCTGCCATGCTCCTCTCCATATGGGAACAGTCCTGGCTTTAATGGACTACCCAGGCTGGGAATACCCAGCATTTCCTTTGACAAAACTAAAAGGTACTTTCTGTTTTCCCTGGCTCCTGTCGCATTCCACATCCTTCCCCGCCCCTCCAGAGGAAAAAGGGCTGGGAGTGCAGGGAAGGGGCTGATCAGGCAGAATTCCTCCTCCCAAATGGATGGGATTGGCAGTGGGAAAAGCAAGATCATCCTGGGAATTGTTCACCAACAGCAACGAGAAACTGCAGAACACGCAGGCCCAGGGATCAGATTTTGCCATTTTTTAGCATTAAACCCAGCACACAAAGACAAGACTGACCCTGTATTTTTCCAAGAGCACTTCAAGCACTCAGAATGCCTCACATTAAAATAAACAATAATTGTTTAGAGTTTGAGGGTGAAAATTGGTATTGGAAGAGTATATTTACAAGCAGACTCCTCACTCTACTTCAATTTTGATGTCTTCCCCCATGCAGGATTAGCAACAAACACACCGTGCAGGAGGATTCTTTTGATAGCATAATTTCAGAACTGCTCATGTAATGTGAGCCAAGTTTCCTTTCTTTTTCTAAGTTCACAGAAAAATGTGTGTATTACATCCTCTGATCTTTTCACTTGTTGAGATCAATATGTGCAAGCCCTCACAAAAGGGAAATTCTCCTTCACAGCTGCTCCGTGGCTTAAATGAGAGAAATTACAGGTACAGAGCTCTAAAATCCACCAGGATGCAAAAATTGTGAATTCTGAAAGTAAATCTTTAAGCGTGCATTAAAGGCATGAAAGGAAACTTAAATCTTTCACCAGAGGGAAAATCTGGAGTTTTCACTTCTCAGGGACTTTTGACCATGGTTAGTTTGCATCTGTCACAACTGTTGAAAACCACAATTATTTCTTCTTGCTATTACATGGAAAACCCAACTAAGACACCAGGATTTGGCCTACAGCAACGCAACCACTGAGAGGAATTTTTGCCAGGGTTCAATTTGCATGATAAACTGTTGTTAACAGATACCATCTGTTTTTAAATTTAGTAAAAGGGCCCATATTATACAGCTCATTACAAATATTAGTAACTCTTAGACAACGACTCTTGTCGAGTGTGGGTTGGAGCTAATGAAGTAGAAAGCTTCAACAACAAATCATTTACAAGTTTTTGTACAGTAGTTCTAATGGAGGGAGTTTATAATCAAAGGAAAATGCAATCACTTATGTTAAGCAATCCATGGACTTAGTCAATGTAGCACAAACAGCCATTATGCAAAATTATGACATTAAAGGGAAAAAGACTATTGCAGACTTTGCATTTTACAGTGTCTGCCACACAGACTAATAACTTGGAGAGAATTAAACAGGTGAGGCCCCTCGCTTCCAAACCAGCATTTTTTTCCATCAAATATCCAAAAGATATTCAACCTGGCCTGAGATTTGCTGCCCTGAATTAGACCTGACACCGGTAACAAAGGGGATTCTGTAATGGACATGGGCTCTCACAATGCAGTGCATTAATGGGCATCATGGTGAACATAATCTGTCAGGAACGGTCACAATAAAGATGTTCTCCTGATTAATGTTCCACCAGGCCTGTGCTTAATAATTTATATAATTTGTATTAACTTTCAAATTGCCATCACTGTGGTGGGCAAGGAAAAACACACAAACAATTCAACATAATAATTTCACCCAGGAAAACATTTTACACGGCAATTAAAACTGCTGGGTTCATACAGGAGTAATCGTTCAGGATTTACAGAGATGAATTATTGTGAAGCAAAACTGCATATTTAAACAACATAATAAGAAAATGCGTCTAAGAGGTCATAAATACTTTATAAATTACATTAATATTGGTGTTTGGTATTACTGCATTTATATCCTTACAGACTGTGTATTTAAATATTACTCCCCTAACAATGTATGATTCTATAAAATTAACAAACTTTTAAAATTGTGACAGTCTGCCTTATAAAAGTGTCTCCATTAATTTTTCTATACTTTGAATAAAGAAATAGTAATGTTACAGCAGTAAAAAACGGTCACTGCGCATTCCTTCACCTAATCCTTGTTTTTATACATGGAATTCAGCACATTGCACAGCCAGGATGGTGGGTATTGGTCAAGAATATCCTATGCTATCCTATCAGGATGATTAATGAAGGCACCTTTTTCACAGAATGTCAGACTCTGCCTTTTTAACAACTGACCTTTCATAGAATACTACTGAACTCATAATTCCACTTTTGTTCAGTTTCTTATTAGTGGAGTTAAAATTAATACTTATGGGAATGATGGCTAAGGTGATGCACAGTAAATCTTAGAGCACATCAACCTTCTGCAGCGGCCACCAAAGGAATAGTACCTGCATTTGTCTACTCCAATAGCATAAGTATTCCAGTAAAACTCTGTGTCCTTTCAAAAGACAAATTAGGTCAATATTCCACCCTCTTTCAAGCACAAAGCTGTAAATATGGGGAGAAAAGTTCAGAATCCTCACAAAACAGCTCCTACTGTACACGGAGGGGGTGTTCATCCTGCTGCACGGCTGGAAACTTCCAGGAGGACGGGGACATTTTCAGGAGACGTTTCAGGCACACAGCCACGCGGCCCGGGAGCTACAGGGACTCATTCTCAGTGTGGCCACGTGCAGATCCATGCCCTAAAAGACCTCTCCTGGCTGGGTAAAACACAGCACAAGGCACAAGGATCGTGGGGAAGGCACCAATGGGATGGAGATAATCCTAGCCTTGAACCCCCTACACCGAACGGTTGTCCCAGGCGAACCAAGGCCTCTTTCCCTTGAGGTGTTTCGCACCCACCTCGCTGTTCCTGTGGTGTCACACACTAACTGTACATTTACTGCCACCCCAGAACACCACAAATTAATGCTGGACGAGCAGATTCCCAGGTGCCACACGAGAATCACTCATGACAGTGCTCAGGTGATGTTCCACTCCCTGCAGAGCACAGGACAGGACTCTCCATGTCCCCTCTCCTCCAGGATTGCCCCCACCCACCACCCGCACTCCCAGCCCATCACAAAGGAGCCAGGGCTGGACTCCAGCTCCCGGTGACAGATCGCTGCTGTCCCTCCTTCCCTGCAATGCAGGATGAGCTCTAAGGTCCTTTCCAACCTGAATCAATCTGGGATTCCAATTTTAAGACGCCTAAACAAAAGCAGCTCAAACAAAACACACTGGAATGTATTTAGTCACATGAGAAAAACCCTAAAAAAGCATATGAGCTTAAATCTTCAGCAAGGACATTCATTAACACAACTGGCTCTATTTTTATGCCTTTTCAAACCCAGCCATCAACTCTTTCCCCTCATCATTATACATTAACATTCCTAAACCTTGATGCCACAAGCCCCAGACAGTTTCCTACTCTTTAAGGTATTTTAAGACACTAAAGGTGGGAAACTTTTTATTGGTACAAGATCATCAAAACCCACGCTCCGACAGCGTCGGAGCTGATGTCAAACACTCAAGACCTCACAGAACTGGTGGCAATTCTGTTGTAAAACATGCAATAACAGCAGCAAACTTCAGCTTAATTTTTCTCTACACATTCATTGGCATTCATGTAAGGTCCATTCACATCCATTACGAGGGAAGGCATCTGCATTATGGCTAAATATTGCATTTTGCAAACAGAGCGGCGTTTGTGCTGCCTCAGCCCTTGCAAACCAAACAGGGCTTCACCCTAATTGAGGTTTTCCAGAACAAAGCTAAAGGACATTGTGTCGCCCTGATTTTTCAGCCTTCTTGTGCCTCACAGTTCATAGTTCTTATGTTTTTTTTTACACGCAGGTGTTATAAATAGAGTAACGTTTTTGTTAATTCAAGGTAATTTACATTCTTTCTTTTAGAGCTATGGACAGCTGATGGACAGTTGTCTTGACCAACGGGATGGGGAGAGGTGTCAACCTTCACCCCCAATCCCTGGCCTTTGCAGAAATACTATAAAAGTTAAGTTAGATTTTGTAATAAACAGTTCATGCTTTCTCACCAGAGTGAGTGTGTGTGTGTGTGTGTGCCCAACAACGACAACATTGGATGGATTTCAACTCTCCCCTAGAGATCAGGGGGTTTTGTGAGGCCAGCTGTGGCATAATTCAACTGTTCCATTACTGGAGACCTGAAAGTTGCTCCATGACTGGAGACCTCCATGCATTACATTAATATCTATAGCTTGAAAAAAAACCTACTTCAAAAATTTTTTTTTTTCCCAGAATCAATTTTACTCCTATTCCAAAAGACAAAATATTTCCTTCTCCTTTCAGGCTCCAGAAGAGCCTTCACACCAGGAGAAGGAGGGGTGTTTTCCCTACACAACAAACAACATTTCACAACTTTATCATGGTTGAACATTCAGAATGTGCCAGAGAAAAGAATCACCTCTGAAAAGCAGGAGAAATGTACTGAAAATAATGATTCATGTTCACTGGAGATGGGAAGTAATTCCTTAACAAGACTCCCAATTTAGAAGTGCCGGGTGAATAAAAAGGTATTTCCCAATTAATGTCCACAGATGTGTCTTCTGCAGCCCAAAACATAGCAGACCTTCCAATTCTGCCAGGGCCACTCTGACAGAGCCTGCAGTTGTGTGAGTTAGAGTTCCCTTGGTCATAAATCATCCTAATTACCATGGAATTTTGATAACAAGTGATAGACCTGAAAGAAATGTATGGAGTGAAGACAAAGTTACAATGTGAATGCAGACAAAGCAAAAAGGAAATGCAAAGAAGTGGAAGAATCAAGAGGATTTATTTCATTATTCCTGCAATGCTAATATGTAATAAATTAGTAAATAAGTGCTCATTCTGATGCTTCTTTTCAAGAGTTCCATAAAACTAAGAATTAAGATGCAGCAAGCTTTTGGAATAAATACCAACAAGTAAGTGATAATAATTCAGCAATACCTTCAACGACCCAGATGCTAAAGCCAACCCAAAGCAGCCCTTCAACTGCCACTCCTGTGCAAGTTACAAATATTAAACAACAACAACAAAAAGCAGCAAATCTTTAGTCTTAAAAATCCCTAAGGGTGGCTGTTTGGGTGGCACTGTTTTCAAAGTGTGAAATTTTCCTGTACAAGCAATTTTGTAGCCTATGCAAGAATTCAATATTCTAGATCCACATCAGAGGGAAGCTCGTTCTGCCTCATCCCAGATGTGAACACGGTGCTCTCAGCAAGTGAAAAGTGTTATCAAGGAGGTGTATTTTTGTTTTCCTCCAGCTTCGTTATACCTTCGTTATACCTTCATTTTATTTTTTTTTTGGCTGCTTGACATCTTTCTACTGTGATTTAGCCTCACTTTAGACAACAGATTCCTTGTTCATTTTCAAATTACCTGCACGCACTGGCAATCACACCTACCAGGAAGGTTTTTTTTTTTGTTCCTGTCTGCTTTTGTTTTGCTGCAAGTCCTACGAAAAAGGATTCCAAGACGTATTTCCCAGAACAGGCAGGAAGCGGGACACACTATCCCAACCCTGAGGATATCCTCTGTTCCACACTGGGACATAAATCTCAAAGCCCAGAGGATTTCTGCATCAATGAGGAGCATCTGGACAAGCTCAGAGTCACAAGCAATATTACCCAGCCTGCAGAGAACTTCTGACCTGCAGGAGTTGAGAGGTGATGCCGACCATGACCGACAGGAAAACGCAGCGGAGGAAAACGGGGCTCTGCTTTAACACAACCAGAGCAGCAAAGGCAGGAAAACCTCCCCAGATATTCAAGAAATCCATAAAACCCCCACAGACAACTGCATCCACCTAGGTTTGTCATCCCCGCCATCAGAAAGAAGAATCAGAATTAAAGAAAACCAGGCTGTTTCAAAGAATTCAGGTAGAGGTGCAGAGGGCCAGGACAGTCCAGAGTGCAATGAACAGGTCAGTGTGGACTTTGGAATTCCTGAGGTACAAACAGAAGACATTTTCTATATTCTTCAGGTGTCCATTTAAAATTAGAACAAACTCTTCTCAGAGGTGAAGAACATTCAGGAGCGTGAAGAATGACTACTTCCAAATTACTGAGGTATTACAGCTCAAACTGCCTTAATAGGAGCTGATTTATATTTATGGCCAAGTTTCATACAGTGTTTAAACTTTCCACAACTCCTCCCTCAAGTCAGATCATTGAACTTGAAGAGTTTAAAAAATAAGGCAGGAAATATTTTCCATCCTCCTTTGTCCATATATCCAGCTATCCACACCAGGATATTGAGGGTAGTTATCCAGCTGAAAGTTTTCGCTCAGCACAGTTGTATTTTATACAGTAACAAAATCAAAGAACCACAGAAGTGCTGAGGCTGGAAAAGATCTTTAAGATCATCAGTCCAACCATCAACCAGCACCCCCACGTTCACCTTGAGCCCATGTCCTCAAGTGCCACATCCACATGGTTTTGGAACACTCTCAGGGATGGTGATTCCATAGTTTCCTACAGCACCCCACACCACAGGAGCTCCGTGTCTGGTGACCATCAAAACCTTTCCATGGTGCTTTTCACATCAATAAATGCAGAGCTCTCTCAGCCATGAGTATTCCTAGGGAGCACCAGGAATGGTTTTGATGCTCCCTCTCAGGAACCACCACTCTTCCAGGGAGACTTGTTCTCCCGGGATATAACCCCGACCCCACTTCTAGAACAATCCAAACATTTTCTGTTGGAGCAGGAATGTCTATAATAAGAGCATCTGTCTTAAAGGGAACCTTCAAGGCCTTTCAGTGCCTAAAATAAAAGACTTGGTGTTGTTGTTTGACACACACACATTCAGTTTGGTGAGAAGGCATGAACTGTTTATTAAAAAATCTGACTCCATTTTATAGTATTTCTACAAAGGCCAGGGATTGCGGGAGAAGGTTGACACCTCTCCACATCCCGTTGGTCAAGACAACTGTCCATCAGCTGCGCATACCTCTAAAACAAAGAATGTAAACTCCTTAGGCCAAGGAAAACATTGCTTTTATTTATAACACCCGTGTGTGAGAAACAACTTAAACTATGAAAACTGTGAGACACAAGACAAGGCTAAAATATCAGGGCGACAACTTGGAATATCAGTTTATTGCCCAGATAAACAACCTGGATGGACAACCTGTAGATTCTAAATTTTACTAAGGTAGGCAGCCTAACAGCTTGGTCCCGAAACATATCAAGACATTTACTCGTGTGGGTCCATGAATGTGGAAAGAACACTCATCTTTTTGAACGTTTTCCTTTAAATCCTGGGCAGGCTCTCCACCTGGAGTAGAAAGCAGTCGGCATTTTCCCAGCTAAAAACTCAGTCAGCAAGCACTGGACAGCGTTCCTGGCCACAGGAACCACCCTGGCAGCATCTCCACGATCAGATCTGTGTGTGTTCATTTGAAACCTGCAGCTGCAGGAGAGCAGCTATGAAACAATAAACCCCAGCGCCCTGGCGGGCTGTGACACTGATGGAGCATCGCCAGCAGCGGGATACTCCGAGAGGCTGTTCATCATCATCACCTGAGCACAAGCAAAACCCAACTGTGGGATGACAAAGCCAGGGGGACGGGCATCAATAAAGCGCAGGAAAAACAAATGACAGGAAAACAACTGACTGGGAACCTAAAGGACAAAGTTTCTAACTTAATCTCATTATTTCTCGCACTGAGCTGGCAGAAGGAAAGTCCTCTGCCACAGCCTGCAGACAATTCCGACTTCATGTCTAAATCTACATCATGATGGTAACAGGAAAATAAAACATGATTTAAAAATCTATTAGTACAAGTGACAATTTACATATATCAGCAGCCTACAGCAATAAGCCTCTCAAAGGTCAAAATTAACTAAACAAATTGAGAAATGCTCCAAACCTCATCTGATCAGCCGACCACGACAGTTATTCAGAAATTGAGAAGCAATCAAAAAGTTTTTATCACCAGCAAGTGCCCATTTTAAGAAGCAACGAGGCAATAATGAGTATTTTTCAGTTGAAGAATTTATGTGCACTAAACAGCTTTAAATTTTTCAAAAGCCAACAGGAATTTTATTTCTTACCCAGAATCAGTGAGAACCAGCAAAGATGAGCTGGTGGGCTCGATCTACAAGAGATCCATCCTTGGAATTATACTCGTTTAATGAATAAGCATTTTAAGGATTTTTGGGAAGTTTCATTTAAGTAAGGCAAATACTGGAGGCTCCAATGAAACCATCCCAACCCTGGATTGATGGAACAGCTCCTGCTTATTCCTGAAGAGAACTCCCCATCCCAGGGTGAGGCACCTCACATCAATCTGATCGGACTCTGAACGCTCTGACAGAAAATGAGCATGAGATGTGAGATGGAAACCAGCACTAAATGTTTAATATGATCAGCAATTCACAATTATTTCTTAAGTGTCTCTTCCCTGATAACTTTTTCCACTGCATGATCTTAGTGAGAAGATAATGGGAGATGCTGCTTTTGAATAAGTTATACATTTCCCCTGCTTTACTTGAACCTCACAATGCCACCATTATTAATATTTTTCCTCCACAAAACAGCAGTAGCCTTCCAAAGAAAAAGTCCTTGGCCAAAATATCAGAGGATATTAAACTGAGAAGTGATCTACTGATGCAAATCATTAAATCTATTTGCATTTGCTTACTGAACCCTAGCACAGAAATTAAACTACATAGTGTGGGAAAAGAGCTGGTTTTGCATGGTTAAAAGGAGACATCTTGGAAGATCCGAGCTCTATGTCATTAATTTTCCTTCTTCCCCTCATTAACAAGTAAAATGTTTTCACTGCTTGAAAAGTTTTAATAAATAGGAAAAAGCAGGGCAGCTGACATAAGTTTTTAATGTAATATACAAGAGCTTTTAATATTTTTACATATATTAATGTAAAAGCTAAAAATAAATGTTAAAAGGTTACATTTGTGAAGAAAGAAAAATGGCATTTACAGTTACAGGGTAAGGTTTTAGAATTTAACTCTTTCTCTCCCAGCATGGGGTGCTGAGGAGCATTTGCCATTTCCCAGAAAATCCCTGGAACTGCAGGGATGAGCCATTGCAGAAGCACCCGGGGGTTAAGGACACACATTCCCTCCCAGCTCTGAGCTCCAGGGTGATTTACTGGGCTTTGTCCAACCAAGTCTTAAATTCTTTTTATAGAAGGAATTACGGGAGGCATTTTAAGAACAGCCATAATTAGCACAAGCACTGGCAGGGTGAGACCTTTGGGTTTCACTGAAATGTGGGAGCCCAAGCGGCCAGGGAAGACCAGGAACTGCAGCTGCCAACTCCTGCTGGAGCTGGGAAAAGCCATCCAACACCCAGAAGCCAACAGCATCCCAGGATACATCACAGGGAGTGGGACCAAGAGCTCAGGGGAGGGGATTCTGCCCCTCTCTCCTTGAGAGAGTCCTGGAGAATTGTGTCCAGCTCTGGGCTCCTCAACATGAGATCCTAGAGCTGCTGCAGCAAATCCAGAGGAGGGCACGGAGCTGTTCCAGGGCTGGAGCAACTCTGGAGCTGAGCTGGGAGAGCTGGGGGTGCTCACCTGGAGAGGAGAAGCTCCAGGGAGAGCTCAGAGCCCTTCCAGGGCCTGAAGGGGCTCCAGGAGAGCTGGAGAGGGACTGGGGACAAGGCAGGGAGTGACAGGACACAGGGAATGGCTCCCACTGCCAGAGGGCAGGGCTGGATGGGATTTGGGCAGGAATTGTTCCCCGGCAGGGTGGGCAGGCCCTGGCACAGGGTGCCCAGAGCAGCTGTGGCTGCCCCTGGATCCCTGGCAGTGCCCAAGGCCAGGCTGGACACTGGGGCTGGAGCAGCCTGGGGCAGTGGGAGGTGTCCCTGCCATGGCNCAATCTGATCGGACTCTGAACGCTCTGACAGAAAATGAGCATGAGATGTGAGATGGAAACCAGCACTAAATGTTTAATATGATCAGCAATTCACAATTATTTCTTAAGTGTCTCTTCCCTGATAACTTTTTCCACTGCATGATCTTAGTGAGAAGATAATGGGAGATGCTGCTTTTGAATAAGTTATACATTTCCCCTGCTTTACTTGAACCTCACAATGCCACCATTATTAATATTTTTCCTCCACAAAACAGCAGTAGCCTTCCAAAGAAAAAGTCCTTGGCCAAAATATCAGAGGATATTAAACTGAGAAGTGATCTACTGATGCAAATCATTAAATCTATTTGCATTTGCTTACTGAACCCTAGCACAGAAATTAAACTACATAGTGTGGGAAAAGAGCTGGTTTTGCATGGTTAAAAGGAGACATCTTGGAAGATCCGAGCTCTATGTCATTAATTTTCCTTCTTCCCCTCATTAACAAGTAAAATGTTTTCACTGCTTGAAAAGTTTTAATAAATAGGAAAAAGCAGGGCAGCTGACATAAGTTTTTAATGTAATATACAAGAGCTTTTAATATTTTTACATATATTAATGTAAAAGCTAAAAATAAATGTTAAAAGGTTACATTTGTGAAGAAAGAAAAATGGCATTTACAGTTACAGGGTAAGGTTTTAGAATTTAACTCTTTCTCTCCCAGCATGGGGTGCTGAGGAGCATTTGCCATTTCCCAGAAAATCCCTGGAACTGCAGGGATGAGCCATTGCAGAAGCACCCGGGGGTTAAGGACACACATTCCCTCCCAGCTCTGAGCTCCAGGGTGATTTACTGGGCTTTGTCCAACCAAGTCTTAAATTCTTTTTATAGAAGGAATTACGGGAGGCATTTTAAGAACAGCCATAATTAGCACAAGCACTGGCAGGGTGAGACCTTTGGGTTTCACTGAAATGTGGGAGCCCAAGCGGCCAGGGAAGACCAGGAACTGCAGCTGCCAACTCCTGCTGGAGCTGGGAAAAGCCATCCAACACCCAGAAGCCAACAGCATCCCAGGATACATCACAGGGAGTGGGACCAAGAGCTCAGGGGAGGGGATTCTGCCCCTCTCTCCTTGAGAGAGTCCTGGAGAATTGTGTCCAGCTCTGGGCTCCTCAACATGAGATCCTAGAGCTGCTGCAGCAAATCCAGAGGAGGGCACGGAGCTGTTCCAGGGCTGGAGCAACTCTGGAGCTGAGCTGGGAGAGCTGGGGGTGCTCACCTGGAGAGGAGAAGCTCCAGGGAGAGCTCAGAGCCCTTCCAGGGCCTGAAGGGGCTCCAGGAGAGCTGGAGAGGGACTGGGGACAAGGCAGGGAGTGACAGGACACAGGGAATGGCTCCCACTGCCAGAGGGCAGGGCTGGATGGGATTTGGGCAGGAATTGTTCCCCGGCAGGGTGGGCAGGCCCTGGCACAGGGTGCCCAGAGCAGCTGTGGCTGCCCCTGGATCCCTGGCAGTGCCCAAGGCCAGGCTGGACACTGGGGCTGGAGCAGCCTGGGACAGTGGGAGGTGTCCCTGCCATGGCTGGGGTGGCACTGGGGGGATTTAGGGTCCCTCCCTCCCAAACCATTCCATGATTTCTGCTGGGCAGTGACCCATAGCACTCATCTGATGTTTTCACACCTTGACTATCACCATGGACAATGCTGTGTGTGAACACCAAAAGCCCAGCTTCAGTGTGCAGAACACAAAGCTTTGCTGCTCAGCGGGGCTGCGTTTGTAGCCCTCATGGTTGGCCAAGACTCCTAAACCAAGACATGTTATAACAGCCCAGTGATCACGTTTTACAGTGCTGATATTTTAAACCAGCAAAAATAACAACAAGCTGTATTAGATGATATAACTTGTGCAGACACTCGGTTGAAAATACCACAAATATGACTCTTTCTTTCTAGTGTGGAAGATGTAGAGCTGTAATAGTGCTGAAAAATGATTCCACCAAAAAGGAGTGGGAGAATTTGTCTATGCAGCATCATCTCCTCGAGAAATTTCACAGAAAATAAATCCTTTCCTGACGCCTTGCCCTGGGCTCTGCCACAGATACAGTGCCTGGTGTGTCTTTACTAACACCAGGAGCAATTCAGGCCAGGAGTGGAACCTTTCCACTTCTTGTGCCAGAGGTAGATTAATGCAGTGGAGCATTTTTCCATTGCAAATCCTTGCTGTAAGGATGGGAAAATGGGCTGCGTAATGACATGGATTATGTTTCTATTATGTACCAGAATTAGAGGGTGTTTTGAATATTGCCACTGTTCATCTTGGGTTTCCTCCCCGACTTCTGTGGTCCATGAAAAAAATTTAGATGCACAGGTAATGCTGGGGAGAATTTAAAGCCACAGAGGTGTTTTGGGATTAAACAGAAGGGTGTGAGCACAGACACAAGTGGGTGCGGGTAACAGGAATCCTTCCTTGAGGGAGAGAATTGAACCACAGAATTGTTTTACTGACAGATGTCTGTAAGAGCAACCCGGAGAGCCTGACTACCAAACGCAGCGATGGGAGCAACGAGCAGGGTTTGAGGAGAACCAGCACTGCAGGGGTTTGTAGAATCATGGATGGTTTGGGCTGGAAAGGACCTCAGAGCCCACCCAGTGCCACCCCTGCCATGGCAGGGACCCCAAATCCCCCCCAGTGCCACCCTGCCATGGCAGGGACACCTCCCACTGTCCCAGGCTGCTCCAGCCCCAGTGTCCAGCCTGGCCTTGGGCACTGCCAGGGATCCAGGGGCAGCCACAGCTGCTCTGGGCACCCTGTGCCAGGGCCTGCCCACCCTCCAGGGAACAATTCCTGCCCAAATCCCACCCAGCCCTGCCCTCTGGCACTGGGAGCCACTCCCCGTGTCCTGTCCCTCCAGCCTTGTCCAAAGTCTCTCTCCAGCTCTTTCCTGTGGCTCCTTCAGGCCCTGTGGGGCCACACTGAGGTCACCCCAAACTTCTCCCCTGCAGGTGAGCCCCCCCAGCTCTCCCAGCAGAGCTGCTCCATCCCTCTGATCATTTGGTGCCGCCTCTGGATTCTCTCCTGCAGCTCCAGGTCCCTCCTGTGCTGGGGCAGCTCTGCAGGTGAGGTCTCACCTGGGCACAGGGGCAGAATTTTCCCTTTCCTGGGATCAGCCCAGGGCACCGGGGGTCCCTGGGCTGTGAGTGAACGTGGCCAGCTCATGTCCAGCTTCTCAACCACCAAAAAATCTGCACTCCCATTTTAGTTTTTTTGCACCAAGCCCTCAAAGGCTCCTCTGCCAAGATTTCAGGAGAAAACCACAACTGAGGACTTGCAAAACCTCCTCCTATTTGAATCTTGCAATGCTGCCTTTGACAGACCATAGAAATGCAGCCGTGCTGTCAGGGAAAATAACCCAGCTAAAGTCTAGTATTGATTACAGTGGGGTTGCTCAAGATTCACTTCAGCTTCACTGAGAGAGGAACGTGGGTTTTGCTAATCATGCAGAATTAAATTCACCAGCCAGACCTGACAGTAAAACTTTGCCCAAAAAACGTTTCTAAAGCCAGGAGATATGACATCTTTGAGCTGTAGTACACGTCCAGCAAAACTCTAAAAACATGCAGAAAGTCATTTTGTTTAAGTTTTGGAAACACTGCTTCAAATAAAAAGTTTTCCTAGCTTGATGCAGCATAAACAATCTGTAGTATCTGCACAAGAAACGATGAAAAACCCTAGCCCAGTTTATTTTTAATAACAGGAGGACTATGCTATATAATAACTCTTCCTGCCATATCCATTGAATCTGCTGAAATAAAGATTGATGCCTGGATAGTTGTAGAGACTTCTACCAGAGATGGTAATATTTCTTTTTTTCTTTTCCATTTTTTAAAATACCCTTTCCTGTTATTTTGAAGTTATTTGAAGTAACAAGCATCATCTCCCTATTACCCAGGCATCTGCATGTTCTGTTTCCAAGACAAGTGGCAGAAAACTCAATGAGATTTGTGAGAGCTTTGCGCCACAAGTTAAAAGATATTCAGAAATGAAAAGTTTTGAGAGAAGAACATTTATTTAAGAGTGATCTTCTTCTGGTGACTGCTCCACACAGGCACCACAAACTTTGCTCACCAGTATGCTCACTTTGCTCATCACTTTGCTCTCACTTTGCCCATCGGTATGAAAGCCAATGCTGTCAGCACCAGGAGGGGTTCAAAGGCTAAAATCTCATGTGGGTTTGAAGAAGCATCACCCAGAAGAACCAGGTGTTCTCCGAGCCCAAGCAGCGCCTTGAGGGTTTGGGGAACAAGGTACCCCAGAAGCAAAGACCAGGTGGGAGTGTGGATTTGCCCACAGCCGCTGCTGTTTTAACACAGAATTGTGGAATTGTTAAGGTTGGAGAAGACCCCGAAGATCATCAAATCCAACCAGCACTACCAACCATGTCCTCAAGCTTGAACCCACCCAGGGATGGGGACCCCAACACCTCCCTGGGCAGCCTATTCCAAAGCTTTACAATCTTTTCCATGAGAATTTTTTTCCTGCTTTCCAATCTGTACCTCCTTTGGTGACACCTGGGGCCGTTCCCTCTCCTCCTGTCCCTGTTCCCTGTTCCCAGAGCCCGACCCCCCGGCTGTCCCCTCCTGGCAGGGAGTTGTGCAGAGCCACAAGGGCCCCCTGAGCCTCCTTTTCTCCAGGCTCAGCCCCTTCCCAGCTCCCTCAGCCTCTCCTGGGGGCTCCAGCCCCTTCCCAGCTCTGTTCCCTTCCCTGTTCCCACTGTCCATTTACAGCTCATCCCAACCCCATTCATTTCTTTACCCCAAACACGTTCTCTGGCTCACTCAGGTTTTATCCCGTACCACTTTCAACAGAAAATCTCCGTTGTTACACAATGAGCAAGGAAGACCTGAATGAGAAGAGTGGAGCCTCTTCCAAGCCACTGCCAAAAATCCTCTACTCACACAACTCAGATGTCCATGGTAAACCAGGAACCCACTCCAAGCAGCAGAGCAGTCACAGCCCTACCTCCTTCAGAGGGTTTTTACTGTGCCCCTGAGCTCCACTAAGTTCCTGAGCCTTGGCGGATGCTCAGTGGAAAAATAGGAGGAGTGGCACTGTCCCAAATGCCTCCCACTTGTGGCATCAAAGTGAGATATTGCTCACAGTAAATTTTACAGTATGAGGAATGAAACAGTTAGCAAAGTTGACATTTAAACCATCACCACTGGCTGTGATTAAACACCTCAGAGATGAAGGGAGTGGTTCACACCTCTCCAAGTTATTGTTCTTGGCTCTTATCAGACTCGCTGCCTTTTGCACACACCTGAGATTTTCCTCCCATCTCTAATAGCTGGAAACCTGCTTAAACTGAGATTCTGGAGAGTTTCTGATAATGTTACACTGACAGAGATTGACTGAAACCCTGGCGAAGCTCTTGAACTGCAGATTCACCCTAAAAGGTTGAGGCAGTTTAATAATATGGGAAAGGCCAAACTGGCTCCTTGTTCAGTTTCATAGTTTGGGTTTGAGATCACGCTTGGGTGTGTAAACACTGCCAATGTTTATCATAAATTCAAGGAGAGTTTTCATTCCTGTTCTTAGAGCTATGGACAGCTGATGGACAGTTGTCTTGACCAACGGGATGGGGAGAGGTGTCAACCTTCTCCCCCAGTCCCTGGCCTTTGTAGGAATACTATAAAATGGAGTCAGATCTTTTTAAATAAAGAGTTCATGCCTTCTCACCAAAGTGTGTGTGTGTGTGTGTGTGTCATCAACAGCGTCAACACCCCAGCAGCCCCAGAGAGCCAGGAGGGGCTGTCCCCGAACCATCCATTCCCAAATGCCAAGGTGAATAAATAATCTTCCACACGAGGGCTACGGGCATCGCCGGGGATCTGTGCCCACCTTTCAGGTGGCAAAGTGAACTTTCATGTCACACACTCCCGTCAGTAGGGTGATGGGGGCCATCCCCCCTGTGCCCAGCAGGATTTTCCAACCACACACTGAAAGTTGCTGAGTTTTCCTCAAAACATTTTCCACTACAGCCCTTTTACTAAACCCCTCCAGTTCCCCCAGTACTGCCCTGTCCTATGCTGGCCAGGCAGGGAGCTGGGAAAGCCAGGGTGGTTTTCCTGAGGGAAAAGGGAATGCCTGAGAGAATCGGGACTTCTGCAACACGACGAGAAACTGCTCCCTGCTGCCGGCCCAATGCCAAGTCNGGGGTGAATGTTGCAGGCCTCCCATGCGTACTTTCTCAGGAAACCTCACCGGACTCCTAATGTGATTTTCAAATAAACTCTTACTTTAAAAATCACATAAGAAATACTTCCTTTAAAATTAATGATTTTTCTGATTACCAGAGACTTTTATAAAATACAGTCAAAAAATATGTCAAAGTATTTTGTTGAAACTCTCTACCTGAATTTTCTCTGCATGGATATCAAGGACAGAAAACTCCAAGGAATTTCTTTGCTAATGTTACTGAACACTGAGAGCAATTTTATAGTAGAAATTGGCCGATTTTGATACAACATGAGGAAACATACTTTTTGTCGGACAAAACAGGATGTTCTTCTAGAAATGTAGACATATGCAAGCAACAAATCTTCAAATTATGAAATCAAAATATATAGAACAATATATTATAGAAATTATGAGTCAAAATACATCTAGCTGTTTGGATGTGTACCAAAACTCCATCCATTGTAATGCGATTTATTGCTTATAGTGTCATTTAGGCAAGGAAAGATTTTGCAGTACTGAGGTAGGGCTTCCAGGCCTACATGAAAAGATAAGTGTGTATATATATACATATATATATACACATAATGTATACACAGTTTGTACATACTGAAGGGTTTTTTTTTAAATATGAACAGTGAAGCTGAGATTTTTAGAAATAGATGAATTTGTCCAGATTAAGATGTCAAACCTTCAGGGACCTGCTTGGACCAGAGCACCCTTATCCCAGAATCCCAGACTGGTTTGGGGTCCTCAGAGCCCACCCAGCTCCACCCCAGCCATGGCAGGGACCCCTCCCACTGTCCCAGGCTGCTCCCAGCCCCATCCAGTTGCAGGA
>WBMY01018671.1:43883-69961 GCA_013397315.1 Donacobius atricapilla
AAAAATACAAAATTATAAAAAGATAAAAATAATATAAAAACATATAAATATAAAATAATATAAAAATACAGAAATATAAAAACATAAAAATATAAAAATATAAAAATTATAAAAAATATAGAAAGATAAAAATATAAAAGTAGATGTAGGTCTGCAAGATCTGTGCGGTGTGCAGCGACATTTTACCCACAGTGACATTGATACGTGGGCCAAAAATTAGGGGGGCAGGAGATTCTTTCACAACTTCCATTAAAAACGGTTACAGTTCAAAATGTTTGATAATATTTTCGAGGCAGCAGAGGAATTGATGCATTTTGGAGTCCTTAAGGGCACGAGAGCCTCCTCCCAGTACAATCAGCAAAAACAAGAGTGCTCTCAGATGCTCTGGGCAATCTCTCTCCTCCAGCAGGAACACAAGCGGGGGATCGATAGGACATGAACTCACCCACGTGGCAGCACGCTCGTTTTGGGAAGTTTTATTTCATGCACGCCCGTTTCACACCCCCACATCTCGATCCTCCCCACGGGGCTCAGCAGAACCACGCGCTGCTCCTGGCACGGAGATCCTCCCTGCTTGGAATTCACCTGTTCGAGGAAATAAAATCCCCTTTAGCTGCAGGAATGTTCACCAAGGACCAGATTTGAGTCGTTTTCAAAGAGCAATTTGAAAAAAGCGAGAAAACGGCGAATTTCGAGTTTCCTCAACTACGGCATTCACTTTGAAAACTCCAGCTTAAAATGATCCATCCTCAGAAGTCAGCACCTAAATCAAAGTCTCAGAAAAAACCCCATTAACCAGCAGCATAGTGATCTTCATAAAAATGTGGAACAGCAGCAGTTTCATGGCTGGTTTATCAGCTAAAATCTGATGTGTTGTGACACTTATTTAAAACAGGATTGTTGTGACAACAAAGTAGATTCAGTGGTTTAGAGCAGCAGTGTTATGCAAATAACAGCTGGAACACAAATAGAATATGTCTGCTGGAAAAGAAAACATATGAAAGAATCAATCATTCCTTAGGAGAAGAAGCATATTTTTATTCCCATTGTTACCAGTCTGGTTTTACGATTACTGATAGGATGCAGTTGGAAACAGCTGCCAAGAATTTCTCAATATTGGACAAGACCAACAATAACAGACTTGTCAAATTCATCTTGGCTAAAGAAACCACCCCAGTCTGGATGTCTGAGTCGGATTCACAGCCTGCTTTGTAGCACCCCTGCAGGAGGACAGGACAGAACGCCACCAGAGTGTCCACTGCAGTCACCCAGACACCAAACCTTTGGTCCAGACCACAGCCAGGGCAAAACATCCTGTGCTCCAAAGAGCTCAGCGCACGTGAAACTGGGAAAAAAGGGAACAACCGAGAAACTGTGAGGCAGCACAAGGTAACTCCATCAGCAAACACAGAATAAAAGGTTCCTACAACTGTTTGGGATGGAAGGGACCTTAAAAACTACTTATTTCCACAGCTCCCACTGTCCCAGGCTGCTCCAGCCCCAGCGTCCAGCCTGGCCTGGGGCACTGCCAGGGATCCAGGGGCAGCCACAGCTGCTCTGGGAATTCCATCCCCACCTTCCCAGGGAACAATTCCTGCCCAAATCCCATCCAGCCCTGCCCTCTGGGAAGCCATTCCCAGGACCCTGCACTTGACCTGTTGAACTTGGTGAGGTTTCCTGCAACACTGAGAGACCAACAGATTTCTTGGCTGTATTTTATTTACTTCCCTGTGTTCAGGGTTGGATGAGGCTTGGAGCAACCTGGTGCAGTGGAAGGTGTCCCTGCCCATGGCAGGGGATGGGATGAAATGAGATTTAAGATCCCTTCCCACCCAAACCATTCTGGGATTCCATGAATGACAGAGCAGGAGTGCAGCAGGAGCCAGGAAGGTCCATGCAGGGTGACCTACAGCTGCCCACGGCTCGCAGCTGGACAGTAATTAGCTGTTTTCCAAATAAGAGAATCTTCTCAAATCTCATTATTAAGTGCTGTGGAATGAAGTCACATCTGTGAGTAATACAATCAGTGTGAGAGAGCAGAAAAACCATCAGACTGACAGTTTTGCATAACTAGAGCAAAAGGAAACCTAAACCCCTGAATTTTGGGAGGCTCCTACGCAATTCCTCCATTACAGACACGCAGCAATCAGAGAAACCTCCCTCAGCCTGGGGAAGTCCAGGAACTGCAGGTTCCCTGTGGTTTGTTTGCCTCGACTGCAACCCCAATTGCAAAATAATCAAATGTTTGGTGGCATCACAAAGAAACTCCTTTCCAACCAACTTCTCCCATGTTCCTCCTCCCTCCTCGAGGACGTGGGAGAACTTCCTTGGAGCAGCACCTCCTTGCAGAAGTCAGCAAACAAGCAGTGTGAGTTTACATATGTGGCAAAGCAGCACCCATTCTTCATGTTTACTGGTGTGACAGCCCTGAACCAGAGGCACTGAACCTCACACCGTGTGCTCCACTAGAACAACTCCGGGATCGGCTTTTCCACCAGAACAAAGCCCAGGATGCAGGGAGCAGCGGAGAACCATCAATAACCCTCCGAGCTCTCTCCAAGTTGAACTAAGCTTTACAGATGAAACCTTGAGCGACTGCAACCCCTATTTGCAGCCTTGTTTATCATATTCATCGGGCAGCAATCCTTGGAAGGTTTATTTTATCAAAGAACGAAGCTGCAGGACACTGATCCACATCCATATGCCATTGGGTTGGGATGCTCCAGGATGAAGGTCACTGACAGATGTACAATGCAGATTGTCCAGATATTAATTTTGTTGTTTAGGCAGGAGAAATTTCCTCACAGAAGGGGTTGTCGAGCATTGGAACGGGCTGACAAGGGAAGCGGTGGAGTCACCATCTCTGGAAGTGTTCCAAAAACACATGGATGTGGCACTGCAGGACACGGTTTGGTGGTGAACACGGTGCTGGGGCTGGCTGGACACCTCCCCATCCCTGGCAGTGCCCAAGGCCAGGCTGGACACTGGGGCTGGAGCAGCCTGGGACAGTGGGAGGTGTCCCTGCCATGGCAGGGGTGGCACTGGGTGGGATTTGGGGTCCCTTCCAGACAAAACCATTCATGATTTATAAAAAACTGGAAAAATTCTGATCAGCTCCAGCCTTATCTCCACCTTCATTCTCCCCTCCCACTGCAATACCTACAGACCTGTGCCAAAATATCTTGTAATTTTGATATTAGGTAGAAAAAAAGATGATTTTTGGAAAGGAAACACCTCCTGCCATCCTCTGGAGTTTTCCCAAAGAAATAAAACCACAGGTGCAATATTTGTAAGTTTACCTCACCAGACTGCTCAATACAGCAAACTAGAAGACTGTAATTTTATTTAAATTTGTATTAAGCAGCTTTCACAATATCATAAATAATTCACGTATTTCTATGTTCTGTTGCTCCTAACACTCACTGGACATTGGCCTGATATCCTAGAACCCAATTCACATCCATAATGATGAACAGAGAAATAAAAAAAAAAACAGAGAAAAGTCCAGAACCAACAAGACTTAAAAAAAAATTTAAATCTGTAGCAAAGCATTTCCTTGCTCCATGTTCTCCCAGAAAACAATTTTTGTTTTCCAGAAAAGTCCAGAGAGAAAACCCTGTTTTTTATTTCAGTATTATGGAGAACTGAATCCTTCCCATCAGAGCCCTGTCTCTGATGGATCTCCCCTCCACAGGTTTTTCCATTTCCTTCACTCTGCTTTTACAATATAAACCCACCACACCAATATCAACAACATTAACAATAATCCCCTCTGCATCTGATTTCACAGGGGATTTCCATTAGGCTACAGCACGAAAGTCCTCACGAATTTCTTCTTTTCCCCTCAAATATTCCTGAGCATCAAGGCAAAAATAACATATTCAGCTGGCAAATGGAATGTGGCCTCACACATCCTGCAATTGGATTTTTTTTAAATCAAGAGAGTCCTGCATTAATCAGGGAGATGCCCCAGTTCCTCCAAGAAAGGGGGCTCTTGATCATTTTCAGATCAACCAAGTGTTAATTGAGCCACGTGTGATGGAAATACAACCAGCAGCAGGAAACTGCAGCGCAACTCTTTCCCCTCTTTCCTTTGCCTTTTCTCCGACCCCAAAATGATCCAATTTCCACCATTTCTAGCCAGGCCACTGCTGCACGTTTGGAGATGCTGGTTAGTTCTTCCGCAGTGCAGAAATCACTTCTGTGAAAGTGAGGAACGCACCCAAGTGCCACGGGAGGTTTTCCGCACAGCCTTGCTCTCATGCTGGGCTGGGAGGGAACCACACACGGCCTTCAAACACTAAAAATTACTGTCACAGGACCCCAAACTGCACCATCGTAGGGATTCGAACCCATAAAATCCAAATTTCTGAATGTATCAACCCCATAGAATCACGATTCCCTTGGAGGTGTTGGTACCCACCCCACCGGAGGTGTGACCAAGCACCACCTTCTTAATTTACTTCCCATTCTCCATCAATTTATCCTAAAAACTCCATCGAAGTCCCAACATTTGCATCAACAAATGAGCTACAATTCACAGACACCTGCCCTGTTTTGATGGTGCCATAGAGTATCAGCAAAAAAAAAAAAGCAAGGCATTTGTTGAGTTTGAGGATGATCAATAAATGCCAGGGAAGCTGCTTCTTCATCCTAATTACAGGAAAAAAACCCACCAGTCCTGAACTCTTAGAGAGCCCTTCTTTGGAGTATCTCAAACCTGCTTGCTATTGATTCAAGTTTTGAATTAAAATTCAATCAAAGCTTCAAATATTGGATTTAAATTTAAGGGGAATACATCAGAGTTTGGCAATTTGCTTCTTCATTTCAGTCACCCTTCCTGAATGCAGTAGGTTTGCATCCTCCTCCTAACAGAATCCTTATCAAATCCCATCAGCCAAAGCAAAAATCCATCCTAAACCAATGGCTGCAAAATGATTTAGTGTCAAAAAAAGTTTCTGCCACTGAGGAGGCTGCCCGTGCCAGTGGGCCACCCATCCAAGGATTTCACTGAATTACAGCTCTCTCAACATCTCCTCAATAGCTTAAAACTTCCTGTATTTGTTTTACTGGGTTCTGCCTGTTTATTTCAAAGGAAACAATCCATTGTACGTTAAGAATATGGGAAAAGATATTAATAGTAAAGGTAATGCATTTCTGCACATATAGTGCAGGGTGGAGGGTGATTTTCCAACCTTATGGGGTTTGTCTTAGAGGAAAAAGCCATTTTTTAGAGTTTCAAAGCAGAGAAAGATTTAAGGGCTGTGAATAGAAGACAGGATCCATGCAATCAGAACAATCTAAAAATCTACTCCTGTTAGTATCTTGATTAATCGTCTATATTTTCACCTTACAAAAGCTACTGTTCCACGAGAACAAAGAGTTTATGCACTACAAATAATTTTACTACAGGGAAGAGAGAAGGGAAGAGTTTGTTGGATGTTTTACACTAAAAGTAGTTTAATATGTTGGAATATTAGCATCACTTTGCTATACTGGAATAAAAAATAGAATGAGAAATATTTAATTCTCAGTCTTTTTACCTATTATGAAATGTCTGACTTCTTTCCAAGCTAAAAATACAAACTTTTCTAAAAGCTGCTTCCTCCTCTCGAAAAAAAAGAGTCCAAAGATTCTGAACTAAGTAGAAAGGTGCAAACTCCAAAGAAATGTGAAGCTGTGGCTGCCCCTGGATCCCTGGCAGTGCCCAAGGCCAGGCTGGACACTGGGGCTGGAGCAGCCTGGGGCAGTGGGAGGTGTCCCTGCCATGGCAGGGCTGGGATGGGATGGGATTTAAGGTCCTTCCCACTCCAGACCATCCTGGGATTCTGTGACTCTCTGAAATAATCGATTTCTCACCCCTCTGCCACCCAGCTGAGGCGGGGGCAGCTGACCCAGGCAGGTTGGTCAGTGGCAATGCAGATGTTCCCCAATTTATAGTTCATTCCTCTCACTTGCTCNCCCTAATTTAGTTCATTCCTCTCATTTGCTCCTTATTTCTGATATTTCCCCAATTAAAAATGTTAATTTTCATTAAAATTTTTCATTCAATATTTTCTTGACAGAGGTGTAGATGTTCTTTGCAGCATCTCTTAAAACTTTGGGCCAACATAGGTGCTTAACTCTGCGGTGGTGGTCAATCAGGATTATTGGGTGGATACTCAACTTCAGACAAACCAAGGACACCCAAGAACCCAAATCTCCAACTGTGAAAGCTTTAAACATCACCCTCTGGTTGTGCCAATAAAGAAGTCACATGGCTTTTAATCCTGACGATGAAGAAAGGCACCATATTTATTTATGATGGCAGGGGTGGAATTGGATGAGTTTTAAGGTCTTTTCCAACCCAAACCAGTCTGGGATTCTGTGATAAGGATGCCCTGATCCAAACACACCCCTGAAGGTTTGATATCTTTGTCTGGACAGTTGAAGATGTGAACAAGTTGTCCTGAAAGCTGGGATGCTCCTTGTCCAAAAAACCATGGGATGGCTGCTGCCCTCTGCAACCCACAGGGAACTCTGACCAGCATTCCTCATTACTTAATGGAAAAATAATTTCTGAACCAGGTAATGCAAATTCCAGTATCATTACACTCACGCTTCACTCACAGCATCCTCCAAAAACACGGAAAACTATCAGTCCAAAGAGAGCCAAGTGCCTCACAGGTTTTAAATTAAGGGAAAAGCTAATTTTTGAGGAAAAGAAGGTGTTTCAGTCATTGCTTAAACCCAAAAAAGAAAGTTTCGGAACAGAACAATCCTCTCAGTATCTCATCTGACATAATTCTGTTAATACAACCAAGTAAAGTAACTTTTAAAATTATCTTTTATGTTCTAAAACACAAGTCCTTTATATCCTGCAGCAGGTTCCTGTGAACCAAACAAGCCCTGGACACAAGGCAGCTCTTCCCCCTCCACAATCACTGCTGGGTGTATTTCTCCTTCCTTCAGCATCCAAAACAAACTTTCAGCTTTCCAGAAAACAGCACTGGAGATCCAGGTCCACGGAATTCTCTCCTTGCTGCAGGAACAATAAACACCTCCCCAGCTGAGCCTCTCAAACAAAAGCTGCCCTGAGACCCTGCAGGGCTCTCCTGGTGTCTCACTGCTTTTCTCAGTAAATCTAACCCTGGGTAAGCCAAACCTGCAACTTCAGAGGGTATGAAAACACAACCTCCTCATTTCCTGGCGTGGGCAGGTTTGGAAAGGAAATGTCAGACAGACTGGAAGCAAATCCAGGGTTAGTTTGGGGCGATGCAATTTCTTTACCTTCCCAAGAAATAATCCCATAAAAATGCGAAGGTGCAGAATCAAGCTGCATATTCTGAACATATACAAATATACACTGGCATAAACACTCAAAATCAGTCCCCCTCTTCCCTGATCCGAAGGCCCACTTCACACAAGCCCCCGAAAAACCAGGGGGATACGTGTTCACACGGAGCAACATTTGCTTTCCACGGCATTTAAGAAGTCTTCGACGAGAGCAAACACGTAATTCTTTATTAAACAATCAAAGACAACAAAAGCAAGTTCCTGTTGTCCCATCGCATTATCCTGCTAATCCTCTTTGGATGGCAACCAGAAGCCCCTGAAATGCCAGGCTGGGGAAGTCTCTTTCCAAGCAGTGGTCGCCTCTGGCTCTTTGGCTGCGCCTTCAGTCGCTGCCTTGGCAGAAGGGAGCAACGACAAATTCCCAGCATCCAGGGCTGTCCCTGGCTGCTTCACTTGACTGGAAGGGCACTTTAATTGTAAATAAACCCAGTTTGACCCCTCTGGAAGGGGCAGGTGGGTTGCTGCTCCTGCACTGCAGACCCAACAAGTGCAGTTCTCAACTCCATCTGCTGCTCACGCCAAGCCTGGACTGGAGCTGGTGCTTGAACACCAGACCCCAGCGGGCTGTTTCAGCAGGAATTCTGATGTATTATTTCCTCCAGCACTCCTCCAAAAGCAAGTAAACACATCCTGCATCTTTCCCCAGCTACTGCTTATACAGGAAGTTTAAATGGGATGCAAGCCCAGCAGCCACGTGGCACCACAGACACCATAAAAAGCCATATATAAATATACCAGTTAGTGTTGGAGCCCAGGGCATGTGGAAAACCCCTGGAACTGCCCTGGGGGGGNTCAGAAATAGAATAAACACCTTTGGAGACCGAGCCACAGGTTCCATCTCATCTTTTAAACTCTGGCACGGGACTGTGAGAGACAGAAAACCCCGAATTAGGGGAATGTTGGGGTGAAAAAACCCGGATAAGTTAGAATATTGGTATCATGTGATATCAACAGCACAAAGCAAAGATTAACACTTGATGATCTCTGAGGTGTTTTCCAACCCAAACAATTCTTGGCTTCTACTTACACACAGCACAGTAGAATGACATTAAGTGTGGTGTTAATTAGTTTTAAAAATTACTGATCATGGTGGGGACATGGAGTTATTCAGGGCATCTCATCAAACCGGGGGCTGCCAAGAGATATTGTAATTAATGAGAGTTAAACTGGGTAAGAAAAGGAGCATCAAGAGGAGGGAAAGTGGACAGGACCGTGCCAGATATTCCTGGAATAATCAGATTATGGCAACAAGTGCGTGCACCCAGTTAGTGCGGACCTGTAAATCCCACCAGGAACCAAAAGCCTCGTGACCTGGTGTAACTTCCAAGGGGAAGGGAAGCACATTGTCCCTCTTGCTCACCAAGGACCTACCAAAGGGATTAAGTCCCCCAGCTCCTCATTTTTGAAGCTGGAAATACTGTGGCTGAAGATTTAGTTGGAAGCACTACAAAGCACTGTTATATTTTGTTGACTTCAATATTTTGACACTGTCAGAGGGAATAAAACACTGATTTTTTTTATACTTGTAATAAATATTTTTTAAAATAATTAACAAATTTGCTTCCAAACAATTAAAGAAACAAATATACCAAAGAATCAAAAATGAAGAATCTTGTCTCTTAACAATTAGAGGGTCCCCCAAAAAAACCTGTATTTTGTTGTTACTGGGTTGAGTCCCAACAAGTCCCTTTCAACTCAGGATATTCCACGACTCCATGAAACCTCATGCGAAGGAAAAGTCATGGCGCAGTAATCTCAATTTTCCAGATGTATTCATCACTTCAAGAATTAAATTCAAGGTGTTAGCTACATATCTAGTTATTTCTATGCACTTATAATTGCCTCTGTGCTGTGTCCAGGTCTGGTCCCCAGGACAAGAAGGACATGGAGGGGCTGGAGCTGTCCAGGGCAGGGAATGGAGCTCGGAAGGGGCTGGAGAATTCCTGAGGGAGCTGGGGAAGGCTCTGGAGCCCCAGGAGGGGCTGAGGGAGCTGGGAAGGGGCTGAGCCTGGAGAAAAGGAGCTCAGGGGGGCCCTTGTGGCTCTGCACAACTCCCTGCCAGGAGGGGACAGCCGGGGGGTCGGGCTCTGGGAACAGGGAACAGGGACAGGAGGAGAGGGAACGGCCCCAGGCTGGGCCAGGGGAGGGCAGGGGGGACAGCAGCAGGAATTTCCCCATGGAAAGAGAGCTCAGGAACTGCCCAGGGAGGGTTGGAGTGCCCATCCCTGGGGGTGCCCAAGGGATTCCTGGAGGTGGCACTCGGGGCTCTGGGTGGGGACAGGGTGGGGATGGGCACAGCTGGGATCCCTGGGCTGGGAGGGCTTTTCCAACCTCAGGGATTCTGGGATTTGAGGATCTACTCCTTAAAAACCACCGAGGTGCTTGCTGTAAGAGTGTGTTCACACCGTCCTGTAAGAGGCTGCACTGTGAGGCACAGAGAAATACAAAATTCACTGCCCAAATCAGCACCTGGTATAAAGGCACACACAGTGAGTCTGGAGCGCTTGGCTCTTACAGGCTCAGCCTGGATGTAAATACATGGCAACTACTCCAATACAAGGAAAACAGACGAAATTTTAATCAAAGGAGCCTTGTATCAGGTTCAGGGGAACAGAGAATGGGATAAAAATGAAAGAAAAAACCCCTAAACTCAGCAGAAGAATGACTTTAATATTGGGTAACATTTCAAGTTTTTATCACCTAAATCCACAAAATTCCTGATCTGCTCCTGCTTGTCTTCACTGCAGAGCTGGAGTCAGGACCAGCTAAATAAAAGATAATGCAACTAGGCATAACACAATAAAAGATATTACCTTCCCAATGCATTATTGCTGCCAATTATAAGAATCACTTCAACTTAATTTCAAAGGCACAATCACCCTCAACTGTAACAGTCTCTTTTTTAAATTTCAAACAGTATTACATTAAGGCAATAACTCACCTTCCAGCTATAATATCAGTCTCCCTTATTGCAAAAATACATTTCATAAATACTTCTCATCGACAAGGCAAGCTAATTCAGGTTAATTTTATTGTGTTTTGGTGCTATCTCACATTTGTGTGCAATTACCTTTATCATTTTATTGCTGTGCCAGAAAGTAATCAGAACAATTATTTGAAAAAGGAGGGGTATAAATTCTAAATCACACTTGCTGGCATTTCTGATAAAATAGCAGCTTTATCTCAGGAAGTGGCAGGGACATGGGATAAATCATGCATCAGTCAAGTGTAGCTGACCCCCAAGTGCATTGCACAATATCAGGAGTGCTTCAAAAGAAACTTTCCTATATAATCCATCATTCTTTATAATACCAAAATAGCTCTACCTGAAGAGTAGGAGCTGGAGAATAATAACAAAATAAATCTAAGCAATATGAACAAAACCATTAATAGTGCTCCTTAAGCTGAAGGAGAGTCAGGAATCTGAGCTGTGTGTGAGGAACGAATTTCACTGAAATTTTTGAAGTGAGCAGAGCAGCAAAATGGGTATTAGGAATTCACTAAAAACACAAAATTCACGGAAATAAATATACACAGAGGAGGTGTTGCAAAGATTTGTGTAACAATATGAGAGTACAGTCTTGGCTCACACACACATCTGGATTTTCCTAGAGTTATCCATCCCTGTTTGAGTCAGGACAAGGGTTTCACTATTAACAGAGCAAAAGCAGCAAGGTTAGTACAAGAATCCGTTCACTAACTTCAAATTTAACTGCAAGGAATCCAGGGAGGAACAGAATGACATTTAGAGTTTTCTAATGAAATACAAAAATTGCCACAGTGTCATAAGAACACCAACTCCTCCCCAGATTCCTAAATATGGAGATATCCTGAGGTTTGGTCACCCAGAGCCCAGCCAAACCCAACCCCAAACCTCATCTCTGGCCCCTGTAACAAAATCAGGGATGGCTGGGGAGACACAGCCAGTGATTATGGAAAATTCCCACGTCTGCCTGCTTTCCCAAACCCTTTCTCGGCAGCCTCCTTAAAAACTGTTCAGCACATTGCACGGGTGATAATTGATTCCTGCAAATCCATGGCCAGGCACACGCTGGGTGTCACCCCACCGTGGGGCTGTGCAAACTGATCACACGCTGCAAACAGCCCGAAAATCACCAATTACACCAGGACATAAATATTTAATATGCATCCAGAGCAGAGGGAAGTGTCTGCACAGTCCCCACAGCAGAGTTGGAGTGTTTTACCTCAAACCTTCTGTCTTCCCACATATCAAAAGAGGAAAACTCCCCTAACAGCTCGAGCTGCACCTTTCAACTCCACGTGAGGGTAGGGGAAATGAAAAGGTTAGATAATAAATTATTAGTTTCGTGTCACTTGCCAGCTATATCACACCTAGCCTGCAATGAGAGGGAACCAGGGATTCTCCCTACCAAGTATTTCTCTGCTAAAAGGTGTTTGCAACTGCCAGATGCATAAATGTAACTAAAGAGATGACGGTTCAAAAGAAAAAAAAGTGAAGCAAGGATTTATTTATCTGGATTTCTTCCTCAACCATTCCGTTTTAAAAAACAAAACCCATTTGCTTTTGTAGGAAAGAAGTAAACAACACAAACCAGCAAAATACTCCTTTCTTAAGCCACATGACATTATGTAAAGCAGGTTAAAACCACAAGAGATGCCACTATTAAGACATTTAGAGCACTGATAGAAGTTGCCAACAGGAACAGTTAGAAATGCAGGTGTGATTGTACCAGAAATGTTTTCCTAGAGGAGCATCACTAATGTTACAAAAATAGGTATTCCACACACACAGAAAAAAAAAGGTATTTGTGTCTTCAAAGTTCATTTCAACTATTTCAGGGAGACAGTTACAGACTAACAATGTGTTGATGCCCTTCTTTCAGGAAATTGCCTGAATATTTGGATGAACACCCACCTTTCCTTGTTTTGCTACAATATCACTGACCTACACTAACATCAGCAAAGCATCGAGCCTCCAAATGAAGCCTGTTTTTCAGGGAGGTGTTTATTACTAGGGAATAGAAGCAGCAACAGAACTGAGAGAGTGCCTTTGTCCTGTTATTTATGCTCTGTGGCAGATGGATACGTGCTGGGGAAAGGTCCACTGATGCCTGTTACCAACCATGACAGAGCTACAGAGATTTACAATGCAGCATCAATCTTGTCAACTGGGTTCCTAATCCTGACTGCTGGGCACTGGGGAAAAAACAAACTATGTTACGTGAACCCTTTTGTAATGCTGGACTTCCAGTGGACACCTCCATGCAAAAGGCATTTCACTGGAAACTTACTTTTGGAACGAGCCTCGATGCCATCGTGGAAGAAAAGGCTCCACCTGGAAAGGGGAAAAAAAAAAAAAATCCCAGTTAGACTGTTAAATTTGAATTCCACAGGGAGAGCTGAATATCCAGAGTCTTCTCCTATAATCGCCCCCGGATCAGTTTTTAAACAAGCTCCGAGTTTCAGCACACAGAATTTCCAAAGGGGGCTTGGTTTTTGAAAAACGACGTGGAATTTTAATGTTAAGTCACCCACTTGTCATGAGTCAAACAAAAAAGTCAACAGATGGCACACTGAAGAGTTCTTCCACAACAAGCACTGCACAGCTCTGATATCTGGAATAAGAATGCCTCAAAAGATAAAAACTATTAATTGAATAATTTTTTACAGGCTGTCATGTACTTCTAAGTGACAGAGTAAAATGAAGAGCCTTTTGTGATTTAGGAAATGCCACCTTTTAAGGAATGAAAGTGATTTTAAAGCAAGCAATTGTGATATAGTCTGGGTTTAAAAGCACAGATTTCACACCACGGAATACCTAAAACCTTCCAACTTCAATTATTATCAGTCTAGCCTTTAACATTATTTATATAATTAAAACCCACAGCTGGTTCCTTTTTGCTCTCCCCTTGGAAATAAAGGATATTTCCTATTTCTTTGGCATTTAGCTAACCCTTGATGGGTTTTTTTTAAGTGCCACTCAGCCAAGATCACTCTGCCTTTGAAAGATGGGGTACAAACACTGTATTTTTTAAAATCAAGATGATTATCTGCCAAAGCTCAGTTTCACGTTCCTGACTCACAGCCAGCCTCGATGGGAACTGCTCCACTTAAATCAGGGAACTCACCACTCCATGGGCAGGGATAACAGCATCCACTTCTGGAATGATAAATCTCTGAAAAATTAAATTATATGAACAGCCCAGGCTTTCCAAGACCTCTCCTGGAAGTCCAAGGCACTCACAGAACACATGGCCACTTCTCAGCCATGTAAAAGCAAACAGCAACATTTAATCTTAATATTGCACTTACTTAAGTGTTAAAGATTCAGGTGAATAATTAGTATTTAAACTATAGTAACAAGGCAGGCATTGCAAAGAGAACTCACTGCATTTTTAAATGCAGGTCAGGCAGATGAGCAATCTAATAGAACTACTTAAAATATCTGTGATAGAGCTAAAAATAAAATAGCAATTTATTTCTGTCGTCAGTTCAGAGCTGGGTCTTTCAAAGCACCCAGCAACACGCAGGTTTTTTAGGTCTTCCCGAAGGGTAAAGCCGGAATTTTTGCCTCAGCAATCTGATTTATCCAGAAGCTCATTTCAAACCCTGGGTGACCAGAATTTGGGTACCACCAGTCACGTCCGAACCATGGTGGCCAGCAGATTTCTGACAGCCAGACAGGGGGAAACCCTGCAAAACCCTCAGGAAGTCCCAACCACCCCTCCAAAATGCACCCCAGCCTGGCAAAGGCTGTCTTGTTGGAGGAGGTCAGCACTGCCCATGGAGCTGAGGGCTTCTCCTGAGGATGACTTTGAAGGCAAGGAGGCAAAAGCTCTTTGGAATAACACACCTGGATCAAATTCAGCGATACCACTTCCATGGTGTGGAAGCTGAGACACCAGAATTCAAAAAAAAAAACCAAAACAAAAAAACCTGAAAAAAAATTAAAAACTCAAAAAACCTGAAACCTTCACACCAGCAGTGGCTCCACCAAAATGGAAAATTCCCTCCTGCATTTGCAGAGTGGGATGGACTGAAGGGATTAACGAGCGGCGTGAAAAAAATAAAGAGCTCAGAGCTGCCGACAAGGACTGGAGATCCCCATCTCCGTCTCTCCTGCCTCAGCTTCCCTTGGCCGTCCCAGGAAGATGTTCCCGAGTTCCCCACAAGCTCTGGAGGGAGCAGGATGCTCCTAAGACACCTGGAGGATACACAAACACCCACAGGAGCTGAAGGGCGCAGGAAGCAAACACGTCACAGTCCCACCCCGCCAGCATCCCAAACCTCTGCCTATCTCAACAGGCCAAAGAGGTGATGAGAAGTCAGAGGTGACATCAAAAATAGACCCTTGAAGGGCAGGACATTCTTCAGCCGTGTTTTGCTGATGATCTGGAACTGAAGTCCTTGGGCTTTGAGAAACTTCCCTGCTTTTTTCCCCCCAGGACTGCAGCCTGGCGAGTTAAGTGTGATGGCAGTAAGAACTTGGATTAATAAAAAGTTTTTTTCTCAGTTCATCAACTTTTAAACACTAAAGGAAGATTCTCCTTGAAGGATAAGTCCTCGGGACCCTCAGCAGAGCACTCTGGTTCAGCACTAAAATGAAAAATCAGCCATTACACCAAGTGATTGTATGAACAAAATTCCATATGAAAACATTTAAAGTACATTAGATTTTTGGTCAGGATGAAAGCCTGGAAAAAAAAAAAAAAAAAATCCAGCAATCTATTCTAATTGGGTTCCCATGGTAACTGTACAATTGGGTTTTTCAGTATAACATCCCAAAGGCCCAATGCACACTTGTAAAATATACTTCAAACAGCCGGAATTGTTTTTACATTACAGCACTCCCAGGAAGATCAATTACTATACATCCCCACCCTAACTATTAGTGGCAGGAGATGTTAACACTATTGGCCATATTAACATAAGTCATGTAAAAAACCCCACATATCACCATCATTATATAAAACTAATTACACACTTCAGATTCATCAAACACGTTCCGAGTAATAAACCAATACCAGTCTTGTCACCACATCATGTTTACTGAATGCAAGAAATCAACCCCAAATATATGCCAGAGCATTTTTGCTTCTCATATTGATCCCAAGGATAAACAGAATCAATCATTAATAATTACATTATAAGATGACCCAGAGGGTTAATCATATTCTTAGAAAGTCTTGCCGTGGAATCAAATATAACGGCACAAAAAGGCAACTGAAACACATTTAAATCCAGAGCCAGGTACATTAACAATAATATAAAATAAAGTCCATTAAACTCGAGCAATCAGTGAAAATTGTATTATTGGTATGTTTTAAAAAAATAATAAAACAAGCATTTTTTATTTCCCTGGGAGGGCGGGCAGGCCCTGGCACAGGGTGCCCAGAGCAGCTGTGGCTGCCCCTGGATCCCTGGCAGTGCCCAAGGCCAGGCTGGACGGGGCTTGGCACTGCCTGATGTAGTGGAAGGTGAGGGAACAAATGTTCTTTAAGGTCCCTCCCAACCCAAACCATTCTGGGATTCCATGACTTATTTTAAAAGCTTGTTTCAGCTGAAGCACTTTGCCTTGTTGGACCTCAATTTCACCTTCCTAAAGCACAACCCTGGCCACAGACCCAGATTTTACTTCCATCCCACTGCCTGAACTCCAAGTTTAAAGGGAATGATGATCCAGGCCTACTAAGCTGGATTCAAAACCAATTAATTCCTTTATATTTCAGAAAAAAAACACCCAATACCAAAACCAACCAATCAACAAAATCCCAATCAAAAAAAATCCCCCCAAACCAACAACTGTGGCCAACTTGAATAAACTCCATCAACTATAAATCTTCGTATTCACGAAGTCAGCCAAGAACCAGAGCTATTTCTGGTGTCAACAGATGTGCAAGGGATTTCCCTTTTCCCACACCCTCCCCACTACACCTCTGCTCATCCTTCGGAGCAGGGAATAGGAAGCAGCGGGAATTGTTTCTCCAGGCCATGGGTGTCCTGTCCCCAGCACCAGCCCAGGCTCGTGCTGCCCACGTACTGCCACGTGCTGAACACTCATCCGCTGGTTTTACGATGTGAAACAGAAAAATTAATCTTTTAACAGGGCCTTAAGTATACTTTAGGTGTTTATTAAAAAGTGTAACTAATTAACAGACCTTCTGCACACTTGAATGTACAAACAAGCCAAGATAAGAGCGTTGTTTGCCTTGTGCTGGCTGATCTAAAGCCCTCAGATAATTTCAGTATTCCTGATGCTGATTATGCAGCAGCAGCACTGACAAGGCAGCACTAATTCTTGCTATCTGCTAATGCAGGGTTACCTGGAGGGACCTAAATCTGCACGTGGAGCATGGAGATGGCAGGATTCACCCAACAAAACAGCCCTGCGCCAGTGGGCTGTGCTAATATATATTTATTAAAATACTGATTGCATTGATCTGCACTAAAAGGTGGCATTTGCAGAAAAAATGGAAAGCCAAAATGCATCCATCAGATGAAAACTCAAATTATTATTTATTCCCTGCTGCCAAGCTGCTCAAGACTCCAGGCCATTGGTCAATGCTGCTATTTTAATATTTAACTCCTATTTCACTCAAAAAGCGGAGAAGTCAGAACCGTTGTTTTAATGAACTCCCCTCTTCTTCTTTGCAGTTAAAGGTGACATGTTCAGGTATTTTTAATAACCTTCAGAATCTCTGCTGCACCAGGGAGAATTTCAGCTGCACGTCCGAGTTTTACAAGTGACTTGAAAAGATACCTGAAATTATCTGTACCATTTAATTTGGCCCAGTATAAACTGATACTCCTGACAGCCACCAGGACACGGGAATTTAGCTCTGCCGATATAGAACAGTAAAGAAGAAAACAACTCGAGAAAGGATTAGCAAAACAGCATCAAAATAGTGACATATTCCAAATAACTCTCCCAATTACTCAGCTTCATTAAAATCCAAAGCCACACAAGCTTTATTGGCTTTCAGTACATTTTTAAGCAGCCGCCTGGACCATAAGCAGCTCAGTTTGAAAACTGCATTTTGCATTTATGAAAAACTACTTCAGCACAGGTTTGGTTTCAGAGTTCGGTTGTTCCTCAGGCTGTGTGTTAAACTTCACACCTCTGCTGGGTGATACGTCAGAAATACTAAATTCAACAGGGGTTTTTCTCTTCCATTAGGAGGATTTTACCCGTTATACCTTCGGATAAGTTAGCACAATTACCAGTCAGTAACATTCCCAGCTATCAGCAGAGGGAGGGAATTCAGGGCTGGAATTCTGCTGTAAGAACACCGAGCCTTTCACTTCTTAATTACAGCGTTAATGAAACTGAAGCTCCCAAACCCACCCCTAACACACGCTGGAACCTGCCACTGCCTGAAAGATTCCAAACCTCCCAGAATTAAAACTTTATCCTCCATTTTCCCATCAGTTACATCCCCCTCACCAGTCCAGATATCTTATGAACACTGGGTAAACGAGAGAATTGCACAATCCGTCAATAAAATAAACGTATTTTCAACTCCTGTCCAGATGACTCAAGTTGTCAGTAAAAACTGCCACCAGCGCTGCGCTTGCAGAAAAATGTCCATAAATGCATTATTGCGACTGGCAGATCGATGTCCATAATAAAAACAAATAGAGTTAACAAGTGCTGGCTCCTCCGAGTTATGCCACGGCTGGGATGTGGATCCAGCTCCCCTGACAACTTCAGGGAACGGGCAGTGCCAGCTCTCCAGGCAGGAGATCTCTGCAGCGTTCCAGGGAGCATTAATGCCTGCAGGATGGATTTACAGCTTCCACGCGTTCAGAACTGGACGTGGCAGCGGAGCTCCTGCTCAGAGGGATGAACCCCTGCCCCAGCACCAGACTGGGCAGGAATTGTTCCCTGTAGGGCGGGCAGGACCTGGCACAGGGTGCCCAGAGCAGCTGTGGCTGCCCCTGGATCCCTGGCAGTGCCCAAGGCCAGGCTGGACACTGGGGCTGGAGCAGCCTGGGGCAGTGGGAGGTGTCCCTGCCATGGCAGGGGTGGCACTGGGTGGGATTTAAGGTCACTCCCAAAATTCTCAGTTGCTGTTCTGTGAAGTATAAAATAACTCACAAGCAGAATGGCTTTTCCTTTCCAAATTAAGTGTCATTTAGGTCGGCTGTGTCATGTCGCCCTGATTTTTCAGCCTTCTATTCCACAGCTTCATGGTTTGAGTTTTTTCCTCACGCTTGGGCGATGCAAACACAGCCAATGTTTTTGTGATTTCAAGGAAAGTTCACATTCCTGTTCTTAGCAATATGGACAGCTGATGGGACAGTTGTCTTGACCAACGGGATGGGGAGAGGTGTCAACCTTCTCCCCCAGTCCCTGGCCTTTGTAAGAATACTATGTAATAGAGTCAAATCTTTTAAAATAAATCAGTTTCAGTTTTCATACCTTCTGATCAAAGTGTGTGTATGTGTGTGTGTGACAAACGCCGTCAGCGCCCCAGGCAGAACAGCTGACTGCTCTGGAGGCTGCTGTTCAATTCTGAACACACAGACCTGGACCTCCAGTTTGTTCCCGTGAAGTTCTTCCAGCCCCAGCACCTGAAACCACCCTGCTGAGCCCGCCCTGCAGCCCCCACAGGTGAGGACGCCACCAGAGGACAAGGAAATTTCGCACTGCCAGGCCAGCCAGCACCCTGAGGGTTAATTCACAGGCATCAGCTGCTCTCATCCTCCAAAACCCATACTGTCCAGGAAAAAAAAACCCACCACAAAAACAGCCACCATGTCTTTGACATGCTCTCCTTTGGATTTTTGGCATTACTGCTTCTTTTAGGTATCTCCCCTGTCACCAGTCAGCTGAACCAGAACTGCCCAGGTGCAGCCTTCCCACCTCACCCACACTTCCCATAAAAAACTTCCTGTTTGTCCTGCACAGGTCCTTAACTCACCCATCCAGGGCAACCCCAGGAACCCTCTCAAAGGGCAGCAGCTTCTCCTGCAGGCCCTGACCCCCTCAGTGATGCCATGAACTGATCCTCAGCCCAGGTGAAGCATTAAACAGTGGTGACAAGTTAATTAAAGAGTCATCAAGAGGTAAAGCAGGCACGGTAACACAAGTTGCACTGCAACTAAAACAGTTTCTTATCGAGCTTCTGTTCACTTGCTGGAGTAATTGGTGTAATGAACTCGTCATGGACCAGAATCCAGACAGGAGTTGCTAAAGCCACCTCACAAGCTCACACAGCCACATCTTTTTCCTGCTGAAACTTGAAAGTTTGGGTAGAACTCTCCGTATTCGGAACATTTCTGTTTGAAAATAAAGCAAACAAAACTTTTCTGTGACAAGATCATGTCACCGACTGACAACATTCACAAGAAAATGATGTTTCTAGACATTTCCTGCACTGAAGGGGTGGGTTTTGCCCCAAAAGGAATAAGCCCACATCCCTAACTTTAGTCCCTAGTGCATCAAGGAGATGCAGGGCTTGGAGGCCAAAACCTTCAGCAGGTTTACAAGGGAAGGGAACTCTGTCATTCCAGCCGAGCCCTCCAGATGCTGACCCCTGTGCAGGGTGAGCACAAGCCTGGATACAAAAGGCAGCTGTGAAATGACTGTCACAGCATCCCTGTAATGCCCCAGTGCATAAAACTGAGCCTTTTCAAAGTGGAACTCTGCAGAGACTCACCATTCAGTAAGAGCTCCACTCCACAAAAGATACACATCACCAAAAACAAGGTTTATTTGGGAGGGGCAATTAAATAAAATAGTTCTTTACATTTACTGTGCTTTAAAAGCTGCATGCAGTTACATTATTGCAGTTATATTAAAACACCTGCAGAGCTTGGCTTTCCTATCAGTGGTGAAAGGATATTTTTACCTTAGTAATAATTTGCTATGAATTAGGCTGGGAAGTGATGCCTTGAGAGGCTGAACATGGAACAGAGACTGGGCAGAGCTGGAGAATAAAGTAGGGATTTATTAAAAGGTCTTTAAGGATACACCTTGGGCAGGACAAGAGCCTGGCCAGGGCTACACCCAAAATGGGCACAAAATGGACACAAAATGGACAAACGGTCACGAGGTCTCACACTTCTATACGTTTTGGTCCATTTGCATATCAAGGTGAATTGTCTGATTATAACTTCGAGGTTACAAAGTCCCATCCTTCTTGTTTTCTCTCTTCAGTCCATCATTGTTTATACTTTTTGGGCCTGGAGCCTGTAACGGTTGTCCTTGGGATGCAGCAGGAGAAGGATTTGTTTTGTGTCCCTGCTGTGTGCAGAGCTGAGTGACGCTGAGTGTGAGCTCAGAGCTGCACCCCATGGCAGCACAGAACCTGAAATACAGGGAAGCTCAGACTTAAGGCAGCACAGAGTGTGAAATACAGGAAAGCTCAAACTTAAGGCAGCGCAGAACCTGAAAAACACCAAAGCTCAAACCTCGGGCATCAGAGAGACCACAGCGGGTCCCAGCAGCGCCGGCCCCGAGCACACACGGGGCACAGGACGGCGCTCAGGTAATTATGGAGTATTCCCCACGAGGGAAACTCTAAAATAAAACCTCTCTGGGCAGGCTTTGGGACAATGATTTGGGCGCAGTTCATCGGGGGGCAGCACATGCAGCCGCCCCACCGCCGCTCTGAGGGCCGCAGGGAGGGCACCCACCGGCCCTTCCGCAGCGATGATCTGATTTTGGGGAGATGCACGGAACCCTGCGGTGTCCCCACCATCCATCCCCGCACCCCTGCACTGTCCCGAGGAAAAGCAGCGCTTTTCGGAGGCCGGGCTCCGAACAGTTCGGCGTGACCAGCGTTCAGTCCGCCCGGAGAACCGTGAAAATCTTACTCAACCCCCTGACCCTTCTGCCGGCCCAGTCTGGATCTCTGGCGCTCCAAATACCGTCTCAGCCGCCGAACTTTTGCATGTCCGGCCCTCTAACAAAAACTGCAAGTAAAGACTTGCCAACAAACACGGGGAAACTGTAACTAAACACAGAACTGAGAACGACCCTCACAAGGGGCTCCCTCGCAGCCCCAGACCCGGCGGGTGCNAGCTGCAGTGGCTCCGGGGGCGGTCAGGCAGGGCCCGGTCCCGGCTCCCCGCTCCTGTGGTCGAGCATCGCCGCCCGTGGGGCAGGGCCGGGCCACAGGCACGGGAGGAACGCGGAGTTGTGTAAAAAATCCTCCCCAAACCCGCGGTCTGGCACGGCTGGGGATTCAGCTGTGGAGGAGAAACTCCAGGGAGAGCTCAGAGTCACTTCCAGGGCCCGAAGGGGCTCCAGGAGAGCTGGAGAGGGACTGGGGACAAGGGATGGAGGGACAGGACACAGGGAATGGCTTTGAGCTGACAGTGGGGAGATTAGATGGGATTTGGGAAGGAATTCCTGGCTGGGAGGGCACTGAAGGGCTGGGCTGGAATTCCCAGAGCAGCTGTGGCTGCCCCTGGATCCCTGGCAGTGCCCGAGGCCAGGCTGGAGCAGCCTGGCACAGTGGGAGGTGTCCCTGCCATGGACAGGACATGAACTAGACCAGCTTTAAGGTCCTTTCCAACTCTAACCATTCTATGATTCTGTAAAAAGTCAAAGAGACCTTTGCCCCGACTTCAGTGAGAAAAGATTTATCCCCTAGTTTAACTATTTGTATTTATTTTCTACCAGCAGAAAGTGTCCCTGCCCGTGGCACTGGGTGGGATTTAAGGCCCCTCCAGCCCAAACCAGTCTGGAATTTTGGGATTTGCAAGGTTATGGGAAAGGCTGGGGACAGAGAATTAGGAGCTGAGTGTAGATGGAGAAACATTTGGTAAATAGAACTCCTGAAAGGAGCCGTGGAGGAGGTAAGGAGTGAAATGCCGGAGGAAAGGGAGCTTGCAGCGAGGTTTATTTAAGGTAATAAAACTCAAAAGAACAGGATACGAAATGCTTGTTTGCAGCGGTAAACAACTAATTTTCAAGCTGGAGAATCTTTCAGGGTCTCAATCTGAGTTACGTCAGCAAAAATTTCATGAGTTTCTCTGTATGATTGAGAAGCTATCACAAAATGGAGGAATGCACATGGGAAGAATCAGAACAATATTTTAAAAGTCATTGCAAAATTCAAGTAATCCTTTATTTCATAGGAAAAAAATGGAAATAAATACAGAAGTAAATTCATTGCGGTAGTGACTGTGTGTTAAATCTGATCCTAAAAGAAATACAAAATAAATACAAAATATGGTCCAATGTGCAGAAGGTTCCCCAATACAATTGAAAATACTTGTATTGGAGCAACTGATGAGAAGATGAAGCTTTTCACTCGTTCTGATGAAGCTTGGATTAATGGTCAATTAAAAGGTGCTGCCACTGCATGTCCATACAAAGGCAGTGGCATATGGGAGGTTGATCCTCTCTCTAAATTTTAAAAAAAAATCAAGCTCTGCACTGGGTGGGATGCCCTAGAAATAGTTACTCTAAACTGGCTGGAATATTCTCTTTGTCCTGATATCCTTGTCAGAAAAGTAGCCAGTTCCTGAAACTTTATAATAAGTGGAAATCTCCCCAAAAATACATATTAATCTTCTCTGCCTCCTTTCCCAAGGTGATCTCCTTATTGCCTGGAGCATGAAAATTGATTATCTTTAATATGATTTTAGTTTGCATTATAACAGGCTTGAATAGGGAATGTAAAATATCCAGACTTTCTTAAATCCTACCATCTTGGGCTTTGGCAGTGGATCCACAAGTTGCGTGTTTGCACTATAAAGGAAAGTTTCTCTGTGCTATTTCAAACTTTGCTGCATTGGAACTTGATTAAGTGTCTCGTATTCCTGTTTATAAATGAGGTGAAAAAAGGTGCTTCTGACCAGTGTTCATTCTGCTCTCAGAATTATGAAAATCTTATTCAAATCTCTGACCCTTCTGCCGGCCAAATTTGGAGCTTTGTCACTTCAAATGCCATTTCAACCGCGGAACTTTTGGATTCCCAGTCCTTTAACAACAAGGGACAGTGCCTTGTTAGATGTGTCTAATTTTCTCCCTAGAAGGATTCCAGCATTCAGTGATGGCACATCCAGTCTAGTTCACTAACACTAAAGCCTGTGAGTGAATTTTCATAGCACTAATCCTGTAAAAAGTACAAAATTTCTAAAATGTGTTTCAAGTCATGTCCAACACCTTTGTTTTTCATTCCAGGCGTTTTCTCTCAGTTTTTATTTTACTTAAGTCTGCTGCTTGTGAGGCATTGCATTTCCTTTCAGTTCTTTATTTGTTATTAATTGCTCATCTAATGTGGCATTTTCAGGGACAGGATGGTATTTCCCCAGGACTGGAACATCTGTCTGCAGTTGTCCTCCAGCACCCGCGCGTGAATTTGCTTCCAAGGCTTAAACCAACTCATGAACTTCATGGTCAAAGATTGTGAGGGGGTGGGATGGAAAAACTGAAAAGGAAGGGTTTTATTAAATGCCTCAAGATGTCAATTCACAACTGTTTCAGCCTGGATTAAATTCCTTGTTAAGGACTAACCTCTGGAAGCATCTCCTTTCTGCAGCATCTGCTGTGGAGGAGAGACCTGGGCGCTGGAGCTGGAAGGACCCTCTCGCCAGGCAGAGACAAACAGAGGGAGCCTGGGGAAGAAGCAGGATTGAAAACCACTGTGATTTAGGCCTCACTTGTAGATCCTTAATTTCCCCCCAGAGAAAATTGTCAGATTGGAGCAGAGGCATGAAATATTTCTGCCTTTGTGTGTATGTGCCTTACTGAGTCAGAGCCTGGCCTGGAGCATTTCCTCTGCTCCTCCGGCCTCTCTTCAGCTGCTGAGAACCCCAGCAATGTCACCTAGTGTGAGTTCACTTCAACCAGTAAATAAAGCTTGCCTTTCACAGTTAGAATCACCAGGAAAAATTAAAAAAAAAAAAAAGGCAGACTGAATGAAACCAGAAACTGTGGTTTCATTTGCCAAGATGCTCGTGTTTTCTCAACAGCAGGGATGTGTCCTGCAAATTTAAATCTGGAAATATTCCTGTCCATGCAGAGCTGGGCACATTATGTGCTTTAATTGGCCCTGAAGGAGAGTGTGCGTGTGAAAACACTCCCAGTCTGGTTTCTTAACAGGATTTTAATAACAGGAGTATGCGGGCTCGATATTTCTGAGCCCGAAGTTCAGCTCACTGACCATTGCCGGCTCCTTTCCCAAGGGAAAGCTGCCAACAGTTGCTCTTTCCAAAACATCTCTCTGCGTGTCTCAGCACAGGCTCAGCAAACAGTGTTCTCTTTGCCAGAACAACTGTCCCAGGGGTTGTTTCCTATTCCTGACCCAATGGAGAGCAGTGTCAGTGCCATGGAGCAATAACAGACCTTTTTACACAGCGTGTTCTAAAAGAAACTGCTGGGATTGTAAATAAAGCCTCTTTCTCTGCTGACAGCTCTATGGAGTCAATCTATTTCCTGTCCTACCCTGACAGGAATAATGTCTTAGACAAAACTTTTGTTTGCAGCATACTGGGAGCTGGTCTCTGTGTTTTAATCCATATGAAATGCTGGGAAGCACCTGGGCACTGGGAATCACTGGGAACTGCAGATTGATGGATTTATGAGGGCAAGGAGTTAAATTTTGGTGGCTTGGGTTGTAAGAAAAGAGGTCCAAGGGTTGTTCTGAAGGTGTGTCATTTTCTGGGGCTCACCCTTCAGTCTGGGTCAGAGCAGTTGGGACCTTTCAAACCTCCACATTTCTTTAAATTCAGGAGAATTCAGGTAAAAATCTGTACATTTTAACTTGCTATTATCTTTGAAATATATTATAACCCTCACTAATAAATCTTGTTCCTTTTCCTCCAAAATATTTTTCAAGTTCATTTGATACCACTTTTGCTGTGGAAGCACAGAGTAATCTCTATTGAAAACCACAAAAACAAAGAGTAAAGCGGGAGCTGGGATATATCGAGCAGGAATACAAGTGGTTCCTGTGCTGGGAGAGGAAGGAAATTGGGTGGTTCGAGGTGTAGAATTACTGGTAAGTTAAGAAAATGTATTTTAGTAGGCAAAGCATTTTCAGTACTTATGAAGAAGCTTGGGATTGGGAGAAATATGATTTCCTGTAATCAAGGTGCTGGGAGTTGTTTGCCAGCCACTAATGCCTTTAGGGAAATCTCGTAGCAAAGCGTGTAAATGAAAGGGATATTAGCAGAGATTGGCTTCATTTTCTTTAGGGCAAAACTGTAAAAAGTTATGGTGTTTCATATGTCCTACTTCAGGTGCTTTAGTTATCTCCTGGCTGCTCTATTCCAGAAGTTGTTGGAAAATGTTTTGACAAATATTGGTGAAGCTAACCCGGTATAAATTTTATCTGTTGTGGTACAGAGAAATTTGTGTGGTAAAAAGGCTTATAAATGTTAAATAAGAGGAATTTCGGGTCAATAAGACCGCTGATAAATCTCCTGTTAAATTAAGTGTGCCTGGAGTCCTATATTTAGTGGAGCTATTGCCAAATTCCAGCAAGGCTCAAGCATTTCCAATAATTATTACAGCAAAATTTACAGCATATATTTTTTTCCTATTGACACATTAAGCATATTTGCAAGAGAACACATCCTTCAGGGGACTGGGTGATTGTAGCCTGGGTAGAGATGTTGCCCAAATTCATAATCTTTGTCAATTATTTGAGAAATTACAGAACCATTGAGGGGTTTGGGTGGGAGGGGACCTTGGGGATCACCCAGTGCCACCCCTGCCATGGGCAGGGACAGCTCACACTTATCCCAGGCTGCTCCAACCTGGCCTTGGGCACTGCCAGGGATCCAGGGGCAGCCACAGC
>WBMY01018671.1:70243-124666 GCA_013397315.1 Donacobius atricapilla
TTGACAGCGTGGAAATCCCATCATTTACCCTGTCTCCACACGCTCTTGCGCAAATATTCCTTGTAATTCCTTTTATTTTGGCTGAGGTTTCCTCTCCCCATTCCTCCCTGAGCCGCGGGCAGGTGAGGTGCCAGCTCACATTCACAGAACTCACGGCCTGGATTCCTTGGTAGGGACAGACCGGTGCGTTTGCTGGGAGAGACTGGAAATCAAATCAGGATAATTCCTTTTGGTCCCTCTCCCCAGGCCGCGTGTGCATGTGTGGGGTTGTGCGGAGCCACATATTGCATTCCTAGAATTGAATCCACTTGGAGTTGCTCCTAATGTGCCTCTTGCACCGGAGGAAATGGATATTACACTTGCTGGGTTGAAGCGTGCGCTCAAATGCATTGGGAGTTTGATACTATTTTTCAAACTGCCAAATAGATAATGTCAGAACATTTCTGAAATGGGATCCTAACATCAAGATATACGGCACCAATCAGCTCCCATCAGGAAAAGTACAGCGTAAAGCCGGGGATGGAGGAAACTACTACAGAATTTCCATTTTCATTCCCTATGTCAACAGCTTTGTAACTTACCTAGTAGATTGTTTTATGTTTTCCAGACATATTCTCAGTAGACCACAAACACTACATTCAGCTCAGCCTTCAGAACCCAAAGAATTAGATATGCTGTAGTTTATGAAATGGATGTTTATGAAAGTATCCTTTGTTTGAATTGCTCCAAAACCCAACATGAATTCAAACTTTGACAGCGTAAGCAGAAAATAAGAGGGCCATAGTGATCTCCCAAATGTAGCCTTAACTATTGAGGTTCTCATATTGAAAATGCAATTTTCTGTCTCGATGTTTATGAATGTCTTCAAATTCCCTTTCATAATAGCCCCTTTTTGACAGGCCTTTTTCAACTCTGAAATATGAGAAGAAAGGTTGCAGCAGAGTGTAGAATATACCATTACAGGAGGTGCACCTCTGTCCCTCAAGCCAAGCGCGCTCCTCCGCGAGGCGGGGATGATAAATGCGCGTGGAGGAGCTTGCAGAGCCCAAGATCCATGGCAGAGATGCAGGATTCTTTCACAGAATCCCAGGCTGAAACGTCCCGTGACACTTTTAGGAGCCTGTCTCTGCAAAATGTGTGAACTCAGTGCGATTTTATGAACTGGGTATAACTCCGGCCTCGCAGAATCTTCTGGGTGCTGGCAAACCTCATTCACTGAAGAACAGTCAGGGCTCTTAACGTGGAATTGCTCTTCACAGGAAGGAATGTGTGGGTTTTTTTGGGAGAGGGCCTACACTGAAGGAATCCAGTTCCCTCTGGATCGCCTGTGTGCAGTTTTCATGTTGTCAGGTGAGGGAAGAGCCCCTCAGGGGATTTCATCCTGAGCTGGATGCCCTGCAGAGCCTGACCAGCAGAGCAGGGCAGGGGATTCTCTCCTCTGCTCTGTGGGGCCCCACCTGGAGATTTTGCCCACCTTTAGGGTCCCCAGAACAAAAAAAAAAGAGCTGTTGGAATAAATCCAGAGGAGGTCACGGAGCTGCTCCAAGAGAGGGAGCCCCTCTGCTCTGGAGCCAGGCTGGGACACCTGGGGGGGCTCACCTGGAGAGAAGAAACCCCAGGGAGAGCTCAGAGCCCCTGGCAGGGCCTGAAGGGGCTCCAGGAGAGCTGCAGAGGGACTGGGGACAAGGCATGGAGGGACAGGACAAGAGGGAATGACCTTAAGCTGAAGAAGAATAGGTTTAAGTTAGACATTACGAAGAAATCTTGTCTTCACTTCTTGTCTTAATAACACTTTTACAAAAATACGATGTGAACTATGAAGGGAGCAGAATCCTGCAGTAACCCGAAATGAAAAGAAATAAAAGTGATTTTTTTTTCTCTATTTAGTGTATCTGTGACATGAATTATCCCATAATAGTGGTGGGACATACCCAGAGTTGTTCCTATCCCTCACACCAATCTTGGCTCGGGTCTGGGTTCAGCTCCCCATTCAAACAGCAGCCTGAATATATAATAAACAAATAGATAAGTAGATAAAATGTTTTATAAATGTGAAAATGGCTGAAATTCCCCTCAGCCTGCTCCCAGAGGGTGCCGGTGTCCAGGCTGGGAGCAGAAGAACACTCTGGTTAACTGGAGCCGCATGCTGGGACGTCCCCTGGCTGGGCTGTGCTGGACCTGGCTGTGTTCCCACAGCTCTTGGAAGCTGCCATCCCTCCAGAATGCTCCTGAGGCCACAGTCCAGCAAATCCAGGTGGCAGGTGCACAGCTGGGCTGGGATGTTCCCCTGTGTCCATCGATGGAGGCAAATCTCTTCCACGCTCAGCTTTCAAAGGCGGTTTAATAATAAACATTAAAATGCCAACTGACCTGCAATGGGAGAAAAAAAAAATTGTTTGTGACATTAAGCACCTCCACATGAAATAACTCCAGTGAGCCTGGAGCAGATTTTAAGCGCAGGGAGGTCCCTGGGTGGTGGAGGTGGGGATGCACACCTTGGAAAGGTCAGGCAGCTGCTGAAGCCTCCGTGTGCTCCCAGTTCTGACAAAAACGAGGTGCAGGCAAAGGCAGCTCCAGAGCCAGCCCGAGCAAGATGAGGGGAGCTGTGCCAGCCAAAAGAGAGGAAACTTTTCTACTCCTGAAGGTGCTGGAAGGCACCAGCAGTCAGGAGGAGCAGGTGAACGAGTGCTTTGCTCCAGATTTTGCACACCTTGTTTGAAACTTCCCAAATTTCTCCAGTCTCGGGATGCTTCCTGTGAATTTCTGTCATCTCCTGCCCGGTGTAGCTTTTTCTGGCCTTTATGGAAGCACAAGAGGAAGGCCAGCAGGGCTGAACCAGTTTAATGGTTGAATGGTTTTGTCCTGCTCTGGAACACGGAGCAGAGATCGTTTTCATTCGTTTATTGTTTCAGCACTGGGCAAACACAAATGTTTCTCTTGCGTCCGAGGATATTTTTAATGCTGCTTTTTAGATGTTTTATTTTGCTCGAAACTCCAAATGCATTCTTCCCAGAATTTCTAAGCTTGTACTTTTTTTTTTTTTNAGGGTATCCTGTCAGGTTTTAAATACAGGCTTTTCATGTTGCCAGTGAATAGCTTTGATCTGCAGACGAGAACTGATGAGATGCAGTTTCCTCAGTGCTGAACTTTGCCAAGAGTTCCGAGTGTGCCCGTGATGGATCCAAAAATCGGGAAAAGGACATTCCTGACTGGACTTTCCTGAGCAAAATCTTTTTCCCATTGTCTGAAAACAAGATGCTCAGAACAATTCTTCTGTGGTTTGGTGGGATGAAAGTGAATGAAGGGAAAAGGAACACAGTTTGATGAATGTTTTGTTTGTTTTATTTGTGGAGTAATAGCTGGGAAATAAGCTTCTATTCCTCTCTCTCCATGCCACATTTTCCTGTATTATCAGGGGGGCTGGCAGGGGAGGATCTGTCAGCACAGAGGGATAGCTGAGGGGAAAACTGGCCCTGCAGTGGTCTTTAAAAATTAATCCTGAGAAGGACAATATGCAGGGATGCTGCAGGACTGGAAAATAGTCCTGCCTGGGTTGGAGGAGGTCTGCAGGCCATCCCCCTTCCCCAGCTCCTGGGCCAGACCTGCCTGCTCAGGGCTTTCCCTCAGCGGGTGAGGAAATCCCCAGGGAGGAGGAAGGCTCAGCCATCCCAGGGAAGGCATTTTTCCCGCAAACCCAGAGCTTTTGGTGCCTCTCGGTGCCTGAATTCAGGAAACACGCGCATCCCCTGGGGGGAAATGGGCTGTTTTGGGCAGTTCATGCCAAATTACACAGCGGGTGGCTGGAAGAGGCAGCCCAAGATTACTCTCACGAACGCCGCCGTTCCTTCAGATTCGGATGAGCAACTCTTTTTAGCTTAACTGCTACTTGAATTCTTCAGCATATTCCAGGGAATAAGTAAATAAAACACCATTCATGCCATGGGATCAGCATACTAATTTATGGCCAGATCTGAAGCCTTTTCCCAAGGCAAAATACAATTAAAGCCAGGCAGAACTTGACCCCAGTGAGCACTTCAGCATTTGATCTGTGAATTTGACTTTTCTGCATTTTTATTATTTTTATGCAGTAGTAAAAGTCTTTCTCCTGCTGGATATTTTACATTATGCTGGGTATTGAATTCCTTGCAGCGGTGGCCTCACCTCTTGAAACCTAATCTTATATAGCGTGCTGTCTGAAGAACTTAATTCTTGTTGGGATAACAAGTTTAAAAATATATATTTTTAAAGCATATCCATGACATTTTGTTAACCTGGTTCTAACAGTGGTCCAGCAGGAACAGCAGAGGATGAAAAGCAAGGAACAGGCTGAGATCTAATCTGACCCAACTCATTGATTCCCTCCCTGACCTTGGGTAAGCCTTTTGACCTGCCTGGGCCTCAGTCAACTCAGCTGGAAAATTGGGTAAAGAGTGGAGCCTGTTAGAAAACCATCTTCAATTTGAACAAAGATTTCCCGGAGTCCCAAAAAAAGGGAGCGGAGTCATTCCATACAGACATAATTGATTGTGCACTGCACAAGAATAACATCCTGAGCCGTGGGATACCATGGATGACATCTCATTCGTCCTGCCATGGCTGGGTGGTCTCTGGGCCCACTTTTCCTGCCTCCAGAGCTGTATTTTCCCTTTCCCAGCATTACTCTGGCTGTGCCTGCCCTCGGTGGGAATGTGGCTAAAATATTGCATGAGCCTAAGGAGGTGGTGAGGAGGAATTATTATTCCTGCTTGGATTGGAGTTAGTGAGGTAAATTATTGTCCCCTGGATTTAGCGTGACCTGGGCTGGCATCACCTGCCACTGTGTCACTAACACATGGAAATTAAATCAGGGATTTACTCAAATTCGTAGAATCGTGGAATGGTTTGTGTTGGGAGGGACTTTAAATCCCATCCAGTGCCACCCCTGCCATGGGCAGGGACACCTCCCACTGTCCCAGGCTGCTCCAACCCCAGTGTCCAGCCTGGCCTTGGGCACTGCCAGGGATCCAGGGGCAGCCACAGCTGCTCTGGGCACCCTGTGCCAGGGCCTCAGCACCCTCTGCCATTCTCTGAGGCTTTCCGGAGCATCCTGGCTCTCCCAGGCCAGGTTTCCTGCCACCAGCCTGCCATTACCAAGAGGAGGGTCCAGCTGCAGAGCCAAGGCGCGGCCTTGCGCATAAGCTCGAGCCGGACCCGTTCCCAACCTGGGTAGGGGCTTTGCCCCCATTCCCCCATCCCAGCTGGGAGCTGCTCATCCCAGCCTGTGCTGGAAGCCCCCAGGAGGGCTGGTGTTGGAGCCCAGGGCATGTGGAAAACCCCTCAGATTGCCCTGGGGGGTCCCAGAGCCCAGCTGGGACCCCAGGAAAGCATTGCCTTTGACCTCAGTCCGTGGGAAAACCTTCCATCACTCAGAGATGAATTAAAAACAATGAAGATTTAAAATAGAGTTAGTTTAGTTTGTCACAGGGTGAAAATTTGTAGTTTTGGATTTTTAGTATGGAAGTAGATCAGAGCAAGATGGAGAATTTTGGGCAGCGTCCCTTCTTCTTCTTCTTCTTCTTCTTCTTCTTCTTCTTCTTCTTCTTCTTCTTCTTCTTCTTCCTCTTCTTTTTCATCTACTCCATCTCCTGCTGCGATGGTGGCACAGAGACATTGGTGGGATGGATTTGATGTAGAAATTGCGTGTCTAGAACAGGCATTAGTTATTGGTACAAAACTGTAAATATAGCACGTTTTAGAGTTAATTGGATTAGAAATCTTTAAAAACGACCTCGGACCCTCTGTCCATGTTCCTGTGGCTGCTTTCCTTCAGTGCCCTGAGACTGCTGTGAGGCCTTGAGATCAGAAATAGAATAAACACCTTTGGGGAGCGAGATACAGCTTCCATCTCATCTTTTCAACCCTGGTACGGGACTCTGGGAGACAGAAACCCCTAATTAGGGGAATGTCGGGGTAAAAATCCCGGCAGGCCGGGAAGCTGGCAGGAGAGCCCAGGGCGCTCCATGGCCGGTGGCTCCCGGCAGCGGGGCCAGCAGCGGCTCCGGCCCGTGCGCGCGGCTCGCCCGGCTCTGGCACTGTTTGTCCTGGGCCAAGGCCAGCTCCTCCCGCCTGTGCCAGCGAGTTTCAGCCACCGCCGGGCTCACTAATCTCTTCTCCATGACCCACGCTGGAAAAACGACCGTTTCCTTCCCCCGATTCCCACATCTGCGATTTGTTTTGCTCCCGTTGCCTTTGCCGGGATTTGGGAAGGAGTTCAAGAATGCGGAGTGCTGTTCAAACCCAGGCTGGCCTCCGAGCCTGAGTGGCATTTCTCTGGCAAGGCCTGCAGGTAAATAGTGAAGGGGAAAGGGGCATGGTTCTTCACTTCCACATGTGTATTTCTATTTCTTCCTGCTTTTATTTTTTAAAGAAAACATAATGATTTTGCTGTAAAATGTTCCTGAGAGTAGAAGGGACCTGGTACTTCCAATGGAAACCAGTAAATCCTGACCTGCCTGTTAATTGGCTGTCGTTATCCTTCCATGAAATAGTTTAAACTTTCACATTAATATTAGGTGCAAACACCTCAGAAAAAGTCACTCCTACTATTCCAAATGAAATTACTAGGTGAGAATGACATTTATGTTGGAATAAAATCATCACTGTGCTTGTATAACATAATATATCTGTATATTTTGCATCACAAAAAAAAAAATTAATAAAAAATACCAGGCTCTGCTGTCTTTAAAAGTGCAGGCACACAGAAATAAAAATTTCTCTTGAAAATATTCAGTATTTTTAATAGACTAAACTGAAAACTTGTATTTCAATTGGAAGGCATATTTAGTGAGGAAATTTGAAAAGTGGTGAGCACAAACGCAGCGCAGAAGCAAAATGCAGTGAGAATTTTCAGAAAAAACACGAAAATATTACAATTTGAGAGAGGCTGGAGGTTGTGCAATGACCAAGAATTCTCCCCCTTTCTCCCCCCCTCCTTTTAGTTTCCAAAGAGAAAAGGACTTGATCAACCTCCCTAAATGCATTTCCCTGTGATCCCTTTTAATTGGAAATAAGCAATTGCCAATTTTTTTAGGCCTATATAGATATATCTGCACCCCTGAAATAAAGAACAATAAAAACAATCACACCTTGGGAGAGAGAAACTTGTTAAGGAAGATCAAAGGGAGATTTAACCAACAGAATTACTGTCCACAAAGATGCTTCCCTGCCTCTTTTGTAGCAATTCCATGGAAATTTGGTGTTAAAATAGAAACCGGAGTTAAAACTGGGATCTAGGACTGCTGCTCTGTATTCCTCTGGGCTTACAAGGCTAAGCAGAAGTAGAGGAATTACCCACAAATATTTGGTGGGTTTTATATCAAGAGCCTAAAATAGCTGGGTACTTATGGAATTAAAGGAGAGGGAATTTGAAAAGAGCCGATTTAAGTCTCTGCGATGCTGCTTTTTAGATTAATGGCCACGGCTGAGGAGCTGGATTTCTGTGCCCTTGGAGCCAGGGGATGCTGCTGGGAACGGGAAGGTGATGTAGGAGGAAGTGTCCAGGTCTGTGTGCTCTGCCCTGGCCGGTGACAAGCGACACCTCCTGCCCTGTCCTCTCCTCTGAGGTGCCACATGTGTCAGCAGAAGCCCTCAGACAATTCTGAACGCTTTCAGCTATTCATATTTAATCTGCTGGTATCGCTCCCGTGTTCCTTTTATTTTTTGCTTTTGCTTCTGGCCAGATTTCCTCCCACCTTTGTTTAAGATTATTTCCCCCCGCAGCCAGATCAGGCTGCATTTTTTCGAGTTCGGTGTCACTTGTCACCACGCAGCGAGTGACTCTGCTTTGATGGCTGGGGCCATCCACTCTGGCTGCTGGAGGAGCAGAGTCAGAGAGGAAAGGTGCCGTGAGCTCATCCAGCTCTGGTGGCGGAGCCGTGGGGGGGTCTTTGGGCAGCTCTTTGCATCGCAGCCCCCTGTTCGCCCCACAGGCAGATAAGGCTCTCTTTCATGTGCAGGAGCCATCAGGAAAGGAAAATCCAACGCTGTGGTGGAATGGCTCCACCATTGTGCCTGGGAGACCCTGCACAGCATCAGCTGATAGTGCCTGTCTGTGCTTCAAAGAGCTGTGACGGTGACAACGGCGGCTCGGGGCTCGTGGCCTTGTCTGGAGCGCTCTGTCCACCCCCAGTCCAGCACCACATTGGCTCAGAGGGTTTGAAACACAGGGAATTTGGGTGTGATGCTTAAATACGGAGCTGTTTTGTGCTGAGTGAAAGGCAGAAATGTAGCTAAAGTGATCAAAAGTCCTTCATCCTGGTAGGAAATAAATACAAATAGTTAAACTAGGGGAGTAAATCTTCTTGCTGAAGTCGGGGCAAAGGTCCCTTTGATTTTTACAGAATCATAGAATGGTTAGAGTTGGAAAGGACCGTAAAGCTGGTCTAGTTCATGTCCTGTCCATGGCAGGGACACCTCCCACTGTGCCAGGCTGCTCCAGCCTGGCCTTGGGCACTGCCAGGGATCCAGGGGCAGCCACAGCTGCTCTGGGAATTCCAGCCCAGCCCTTCAGTGCCCTCCCAGCCAGGAATTCCTTCCCAAATCCCATCTAAATCTCCCCACTGTCAGCTCAAAGCCATTCCCTGTGTCCTGTCCCTCCATCCCTCGTCCCTAGTCCCTCTTCAGCTCTCTGAGGTCTTCTTCAGGCTCTGGAAGTGACTCTGAGCTCTCCCTGGAGCTTCTCCTCTCCAGGTGAACCCCCCTGAGCTCTCCCAGCCTGGCCCCACAGGACAGATGAAGAGAAAATCTGGGCTATTTGTATTTGTAATTGGTGTCGTTTGTGGTGACAAAGTTTCTGGATGGAAGGAGGTTGAACATCCCAATTTTCTTCAACTTCTTGCTGTCCCAGCGTCTAACTGTGAGTACCTGTTGGTCTGTAATGGTTTTTTGCCCCTCCTGGGACACATTTCTGGGCATGTCAAAGCACCGTACCTGCAGCAGGGTCCTGCTGATGCTCAATTAGACTCAAACCTGTGGGTTTTGTTGTTTCTTTTTGAGATGTGAGTGGGGTTTTGTTCCTTTAAAATATGGCAGGAGGTTCAGCACAGTGGGAGCGTCCCTTTATCAGCTGGAGCAAAGAGGATGGAGAGAGAGAGCAGTTAGCTCTGTTAGCATGACTACAACCAAAAAAAAAAAAAAAGGCAAAAATGGAGAAAAAATACATTTAAATACTTTAGTCTCATCAGACTGACTGTCTTCCAGCTTATGAACTAATTGAGGGGAGAATGGAAGCATAAAAGCACTTCTTGTTAGAGTTAGAGAAGTAATTAATGGATCAGATGTTGTTTCTTCAGCAATTACGTGATATTCCCCTGCTAATCAGTGGAAATTTTTGGTGTCAGTATCAACATCCAGCACCTCTCTGCTTTCCACAGTGGATGGCTGAGGTTCTTTTCCTTCTCCAGGGGACCTGTGCCTGGTTTTGACCAAGGCTTTCCAGGAGCGTTGGTCATGTCAGGGATACCGAAGAACTCTGCAGGCTGGAGACTTTTCCATAATTAAACTCGGTGCAAAATAAAGGGAGATCTTCATCACGCTCTTTGTATTCCTATAAAATCTGTTGCCATGGGAGCTGGCATTGAATAGCAAGGTAGTGGAAATCCAGAGTGTTACATTACGTTTGCCCTGTAGCCACAGGAGGGTCCCTTAAAATAAAGTCTCCTTTTATCTTTGCTTTCTGAATAAACATAAAACTAGATTTTTAGTGCAAAATCCTGATTTCAAGGTTATTGATGCCAGACTCAATTAATACAGTCTGTGCCATAGCATACAAAATCCCCAGCAAAGCCAGGGATACTCCTGTCTTTTGAAAGCTTGACATTTGTTTTTCATAATGAACTTAAAGGTCACCAGCTACAGATGAATCAGGATATCTGCTCGAGTTTACATTTACATGCATTTTATTTTATTCCCATGTGCACTTTTTATGAGATCCATCACTGGAATAAAACTGTAGCACTCTCCTATTATCCAGGTTTGATGGTCTAGAAGAGTTATCAACCTGCTGCCTTTAGGAGCCGCCGCAATTCCGGCTGGGATGGGTGGAGGAGCGGCTGCCCTCTTTCCTGAGCATCACCACTGATTCCACCTCTGAATATGACATTAAAAAGTGTCTCTCTGCTCCCAATCCATAACTCCTGGTGTCCTGACTCCCTGCTCAATCCCTGGAATGATGGCAACCCCGTCCGAGTTAGTGAAAAATGCTTTGTGTGTGTTGATGCTTCTTTAATTCCCGTTTTATTTCCGCAGGAGAAGCTGTAATTAATCAAATCCCAACTTCCAGGGATTCAAAATGCCTCATCCAGCCCTAGAATGGATGTGTCCCATCTCTTCTGCATATGAATTTTTGTTTTCGCTCAGCCTAGCAAGTGACCTGTATTGCTGCACGGATTTTTTTTTGAAACCAAATAACATTTTATACTTTTACCAAAATACCTGTGGAGCTGACAGAGCATGATGCATTCATTTTCCTTGATTTTGTAGTGAGGGAAAAGGCTAGCATGAATAATTCAAAAATAATGCTGAGACTGTTAAGATTTAGTACTGGAGAGGTCATCACAGTTGGGAGAATGAGCTAGGAGACTATTACTATTCCACGATCTTTGAATCTCAAGGTGACATCATTATTATTTCTCTATATCTATAATGTGGTGCTGCAACCAACTCATTGCAGTGTTTCTCATGTAGGGGAGAAAGATCAATTACATACAGACCTCAAAATGTGAACTATAAGCATAGTGTCCAATAAAACTGTCATTAACAGTCACCACAATTTTAACTGTGTGCTTCCAGGTCAAGCTGCTTTAAAAATGATAACTGACATTGAAAGGTTGAATAAAGAGCGCCCGTTCCGAAGGGAGCGGGGCTGCACCCAAATAAGTTGTCATTAACAAATTGGTTAATTCCCTTCCTCAATTTACAGCAGTCAGCATTTCTCTTGTTGTTTTCTGGTTGTACATCCATGGAGAACTCTGGGAAAAAAAATAAAATAAAATCCTGAGTTTTCCACGTGATCGGCATCAGTGGTGCCGGGGATGCAGAGAGTGCGTCCCTCTGCAGTTTAATTTTATTTATTCCTGTCTTGGATGAGAAACTGAAAGATATCACCCAAATGGAAGCTGTACCGTGGTGGGGCTTTAACTGTTGCCTCGCCTCTCGGTGTTCCTGTGGAAGGCTGAGTTATCCAAAATAAACACTCCCTGACGAATATTGGGAGTAATGTATGCCAGGAAACAGCCGCCAGGACTGCAGAGGCGCCTTCCATTGGGCGAGCGCTGCCTTGTGTGTTTAATTAAACATCCCTTTCCCTTGGAGAATATCCCCCAAGAATGCAACTCTCCCAGTAAACAGTTTCCCGACATGTTTTGTTTTCTTTTTTTTTTTTTTTTTTTGCAATTTTCAGACGAGTCTGAGAGATAAATAAGGCAGCTTTCATAATGAAATTACAGAGGAAAAGGGCTGGTGAGCCACCTGTTCCGAACACGAGGACATTTGATGTAAGCAGAGCTCAAATGTTTGTGAGAAAAGTGCTGCAGCTCTTTGAGGCAGTGATTCCTCCTCTGGTTTTGAAGGAGCAAGCTGCCACCCTCTTCTCCTAATTCTTTCCAGTTTTCCTTGTGGGATTTAGGCTTGCCGCACTGGGAGAGCTCCTCTCTCCCGGATAGCTGAGCGTGGAGGTGGGGCAGGGCGAGGAGCATCCCAGGGCTGTGCCTGCCTGGGCTCCAGCAGCAGATCCTGCCCTTCCCACTTCTCCTTTCCTGCCTGTTTTTATTCCTCGTGGCTCCTTCAGAGCCACAACCCACAGCCAGGAGCGCTCACAGCGCCTGACTAAAGCCAGGGAGCTCCAGCAGCTGCTCCAGGGGCATCCTCACAAGGTATTGGTGGCTCTTGGATGTCCAACAGCTCCTCCACGTTTAAGGTCTAAAGGAGCTCATTGATGCCTTTCCTAAATTCTGATTGACATCATTCCCACAAATTAGATATTTTTACCATACAGCCACAGACTGGGTTGGGTGGGAAGGGACCTTAAATCCCATCCTGTCCCACAGGGGCACCTTCCACTATCCCGGGTTGCCCCAACCAGCCTAGCCTTGAACACTTTATAGTACTAAAAAAAAAAAAAAAAAATTCGTATGACGAAGAAACACAAGGAGCAAAGAGATGCAAATGAGTAAAAAGGGAAGAGCCTTTGTTATTTTGCTTGCCAGGCTCTCTGGTGTGCACAGCTGGATGCAGAGGGCATTGTGGCAGGACCGTGGGCTCCAGCCCTGCTGAACCAAAAGATTAAGAGGAGATTGGTCAGAGAAATGAAAATTATAAAGGCTGGGAGAGATGTGATCCTGCAGCAGGAAAAATAAAACAACTGTGAGACAATGTCTCTCTAATGACTCCAGGAAAATTAGGAAAGAGCAACGCAGCAGCTTCCTGGGTATTGCTCTTTTCCTGCTCAATCAAACATTTATTTTAATTTTTAGCTTTTGGAGGAAAGCCACATGACTTCAGCTGCACTTCTGTTATGCACCCTGAAGGGCCGGGATGGTTGTGCCAGGTTGCTGCACACTGTGGTGCTCCTCCTCTGCAGTGGTTTATCCAGCAGGGATTAATCCTGGGCACTGCCCTGGGGTTCATTTGGGAGGGCCAGGAATGGGCTTGGTGACACCAAAGGACTGGAGATCAGAGAATCATGGAGTGGTTTGGGTTGGAAAGGCCCCCAAATCCCACCCACTGCCCCCCTGCCATGGCAGGGACACCTCCCACTGCCCCAGGCTGCTCCAGCCCCAGTGTCCAGCCTGGCCTTGGGCACTGCCAGGGATCCAGGGGCAGCCACAGCTGCTCTGGGCACCCTGTGCCAGGGCCTGCCCGCCCTCACAGCCAGGATTTTCTTCTCAAAATCCCATCTGAATCTCCCCACTGTCAGCTTAAAGCCATTCCCTGTGTCCTGTCCCTCCATCCCTTGTCCCCGGTCCCTCTCCAGCTCTCCTGGAGCCCCTTCAGGCCCTGGAAGGGCTCTGAGCTCTCCCTGGAGCTTCTCCTCTCCAGCTGAGCCCCCCCAACTCTCCCAGCCTGGCTCCAGGGCAGAGGGGCTTCTATGAGAGGAGAGAAAGAAACCAATTTTATGGCACAAACATTGAGATCCCCGGAGACTTCAGCTTTCTTATGGCCTTATCACAGCCCCTCTTGTTTTGGGGCCATCACACCACAGCAGCAGCTACATTTACTGTTAGATTTATGTCCAGGTGCTGTGGTGACTGCCCTACAAAATGTGGGATTCTGCAGGTCGGGGGCCGATTCAAATGGGTCACCTGCTCCAGGATTTCCAAACCTAATATTACCCTGATTTGTGCTGTAAGGAGTCTGGGGAAAGTTTTGCTGCCAGCTCTGCCTTTTAGACCACCTGAGGATTTCCTTTGGAGCCCATGTGTTCCCTCTGCAGTGCTGGATTTTGCTTGGAAAGGCCCTCTGGCTATGGGGGATCTTGTTTGAGATTTAAAAAGCATGATAATAATTTAATAATAATGAAATCTTGCTGACAAAAATGGTATTTTTGCAGAACCAAGCAGGGAGGAAATCCTCTTTCTGCCTGAGTCTGGGTTTCAAAATGTGTTTTGAAACAACACCAGAGTCCTTTCAGAAGAGGGAAAGTTATGGAGCACTGGTCCCTACACCAACCCCAAAAGCACTGAAAGAAGTATTTTGAATGGACTCTTTGTTCATCACTGTCCAAACTAGAAACTACATCCATTAATAATGAATTTGGAAAAAGTGTTGAGAAGCTGCAATAATGAGAAATTGCTTTTCCCATGGAGGCCATTCTGTGCCCAGTGCCTGGTGAAGGATGGGATCCTGTTATCCCGCCAGGAGAGAAGAGGAAAGTGGCAGAAAAAGAAAGGCTAAAGAGAGTCATTAAAACCTGTTTATCATTAAAAAAAAAAAAAAAAGTGCAAGTTTGTTCCTAGCCCGGGAATGCAAAGTGCAGCGCTCAAGGAAATGTAAACACAACTGCAACTATTTCATTTCATGGGAGGTTTTTGTTGCTCTCCTATTAAATTTAATGGGTTGCCTCATGAGAAGCAGCTCATTAATATGAATATGAAGATCACGTTCCAACCTGCAAACTAAACAACACAAAGATGGGTGATGTTGATTTTCCTTGGCTTTTTAAAAGCATGAACTGCAGCCGTGGAAGTAGCTGGAGCCTGGGGAGAAAGCAGGGAAGTGGGAACTGGGGGGCTGAGCTTCTCATCCCACTCTGTGTCAGATCCCTCTGATGTGAACCCGAGCAAATCAATTAACTGCTGTTTGCTTTGGTTCCTGAACCAGGTTAAATCAACCAACGCTGTGCTGCTTATTGGGAGGCGAAATAATTAGAATTAATTACACTGGTTTCCATGAACATCACTGGAGTGGGGCCCCAGGGCTTGGATTTGGGATGCTTTGGTGGGCTGGAGCCTGGGCTGATCCAAAAGCTTCACCCCACTGGTGTGGTTGCATTTATTGGTGGTGACTCCAGATCAACCATGACCATGGAATTTGGGGTTTTCAATGTCTCCGCCCATGGACAAGGCTGAAAGGGACACTCCCACGTCCTTGACTCCCTTTGGAATGATGGACAAGAGTCTTTTCTATGAGGTTGCTGCTTGATGTTTTCAGGAGGTTGCTACCTGAAAAAAAAAAACAAAACCAAAATTAGCAAAACACCTCAAAAATGAAATTGAAAAATCAGACAGCAAACAGGCAGGAAGGATCATAATTTTGGCCCTCAAAATATGTTCATTTTCCCACATTTGTCAAATTAGGAATAATTTTCCAGAAGACTCTGGATTCCAAAGTCCCTTTTGTGATTGCACTATTTGACCACAAAACAAAGCTGTGACTTTCAGGTGTTGTTTAGGGACTGGTACCCCAAGAAACTTCCACTGTGTTTCTTTATTTGTCTCTGATTCATCAGCAAAATTCCTTATGATAATTTTTAATTCATCAGTAGAGGTAGGGCTTGTCGTAAACCCTGATGGTGGAGTTTATATGTGGAGGGGCTTTGAGGCATGGCAGATGTCATAAAAAATTCATTATTTATTTAGTTCATATAAAAAATATGTGGTAAAATAAATGTTAGGACTGAAAAGTGCCCCAAATTCAGGCTTTAGTCCTGCAGTGGGATAGAACCTGTTACATTGTGATAAAACATTGCTTAATTCAGAGTTCCTTCAGCATGAGCCCTCCAAGACGGGTGTATACCCCGCGTTGTCCCTCTCCATTCCTGGTGGGAACTCATCTCCTTGATGCCTCCAAGCTCTGTCTGTCCAGGAGTTGGAAAACACAAAGGCAGCCTGCTGGAAATGAAAAAAAAAACCCACAAAAAATGTGATTTTTTAAAAAGAAAAGCTCCCATCTCATTGTAATTGCAAAAAGTTGGAGGTAGGTACAAAGTCTGTAAAACTGACAACTGTCAGCTGTCATTGACACAACATATTTTGATCATTCTGGAATTACTTAAAATTAGGGGTTTATTCTGGCCTTATATTTTATGGTCTGGTTCTGCTTCTGTGGGTTTCCCGAAATAGGAATTATACTCGATACTGGGAATCCCAGAAAATCGATTCTGTCCATCACCAGCCCAGAATTTGAGTTTTTCCTCTTTGTTTTGTTCCATGGAGGAGCTGCTATCCTGGTGGGATCTGCACAGCTCAGGGATGAATTCATCCCCATCCCTGCCTCCATCCTGGTGGGATCTGCAGAACTTGGGATGAATTCATCCCATCCCTGTCTCCATCCTGGTGGGATCTGCACAGCTCTGGGGTGAATTCATCCCCATCCCTGCCTCCAGCCTGGTGGGATCTGCAGGACTTGGGATGAATTCATCCCCATCCCTGCCTCCATCCTGGTGGGATCTGCAGGACTTGGGATGAATTCATCCCATCCCTTCCTCCAGCCCAGCTCGGGGCTGGGGTGCCCGGGGGAGCTCCAGACCCAAACCATGACCCACGAGCCACCGTCAGCGGCATTTCCTGGAGAGATGCTGGTTTGTACTGGGAGGGAAGACTGGAAAAGTCTTGCCTTGTGTGGCTGCCTTGGGATGGATCCCGATAAAGTGAAAAATTCATAATAAAAATGATAAATAATCAAGTTCACGATAAGTTCTTAAAACTTCCAGTAATCATTAAACTTTTAGGATAAAGCGCATAAAAATTACTTTGGAAAACTCAGACCTGATCCTCAACTTGCACAAGGAAAAAAAGTGTGAAGCATTCTACTTTATTTTTTTTTTTATTTTGTTACATTTTTGCTCCACTGCACATACTCAGGAGACCCCTTTATTTCAAATTTAAAATAGTCCATGAAAATCTGTATTGACGTAATAGCTTATTAGGCTACAAGCAAAATATTCCCAGAACTAATTTTTAATTAATATAGTTCACTGAAAACTTATAAAAGATTCATACATAATATGATAAAAGAAATAAACATCCTCAATACCATGTTAAGTTTCCTTTCTTTGTCAAACATTGGGGTTTTTCCTCTGCTACCAGCACAATAAAACCTGCTCTTACAAAATTGACTTGTCTTTGGCAGCTCTGTCAGATGTGATATTTTCTGATCCATAAAATGGTGCTCATTAATCAGAATCTGTGATATTTTCTGATCCATAAAATGGTGCTCTTTAATCAGAGTCTGATTCTGACACCTTCTCTCACTTTGGGTGCTGCCTTTCATCAGCAGCTTCGTATTTTTAATCCAGACGTTCCCTGGAGTCACTGTCCCCCAAAAATCCTGCTCCAGAGCTCTGGAGGCCACTGGAAATCCCCTCCCTGACCTCCAGGAGTTTTGTGTCGCTCATAAAAACAGGCTGGGACACCTGGGGGGGCTCACCTGGAGAGGAGAAGCTCCAGGGAGAGCTCAGAGCCCTTCCAGGGCCTGAAGGGGCTCCAGGAGAGCTGGAGAGGGACTGGGGACAAGGGATGCAGGGACAGGACACAGAGAATGGCTTTAAGCTGACAGTGGGAAGATTTGGATGGGATTTTGGGAAGAAATTCCTGGCTGTGAGGGGTGGGCAGGCCCTGGCACAGGGTGCCCAGAGCAGCTGTGGCTGCCCCTGGATCCCTGGCAGTGCCCAAGGCCAGGCTGGACACTGGGGTTGGAGCAGCCTGGGACAGTGGGAGGTGTCCCTGCCATGGCTGGGGTGGCACTGGGTGGGATTTGGGGTCCTTTCCAGCCCAAACCACTGCACTGTTTTATGATTTTTAAGTGCCAGGAGTTTCCTAGAGCAAATCTCATCTCTCTGCTGTCACAGCACGGTGGGACACCGAGCCCAGCTGCCCTCAGCGAGTTCCCTCTGTAGGCTGGGGGAAGTTTCCATGGCCAGGGATGGGTTTTGGCCCCATCCCGGGCAAAGGAGGGTTCATGCCAAGGTTGCTGAGCAGAAAAGTGCCTCAACCCAGGTGCCTCCAGGGTTGCTCCCATCTGCAGGGGCTGGCGCCGCAGAATTTTTTCCATCAGAAGGCACAGAGAGAGCTCCTCTGAGAATTGGGAAGGTCTGCTTTGGGCCTTGCCAGCAAGGGTGAGCTTCTGTGACCTGTTTGGCACAACATAATTGATTTTTGGCCTATAGAAGCAGCTGGTCGGTGGATGGTGTCTGATACTGATTGTGCTGCTCTGAGGAGCCCTTTCCTCGCATTCTTCTGTCCCTCAAAGCCCTCCGCAGACATAAACCCTGTGTTTCACTGGGAATCCTTGTTATTTCAGCCCGTGCACCATTCCCATTTGCATCAGAGGTGAAATTGGACACAAAAGTTAATCTGGGACAGCTCCATAAAAACTGGGGGCTCTTGTTCCTGGGGAGGGAGGGAGGGATGGTTCTGCTTGGGTGGGACTGACCAGAGCTGGGTGCAGTGGCAGGGTGGAGGCTTTACTCCTTCATCCTCCCTTGTTTTGGCAGGAATTTCACTGGAAGGATGACAACCTGGATCCACATTTCCTGCCCTGTTTTTCCTGGTAGCTGCCGTTCCCCCTGCGAGAGCTCCAAACAAAGGCCGTGTCACGCTTCTCCTGAAGTGATGACAATTGAAGCTCTTGATTTTTATGTGGCTCTAATCAAACCTCGCTGCTTTTGTTTATAGGAAAGACAATCCCATTCCTACCAAAACTGCCCTGCTGAGCTTCAACATCACGGCACTCCCAGGGGACAGAAGGGGGTTTGGGATTTGAACTCCCTGTGCTGGTGCTCCTGACTGAGGGCAGAGGCTCCTGCTGGTGGAGAGGGGAGGGGAAAAAGGCAGGGATTTATGTTTTTATAATTTTAGCAGAAACATTAAGAAATAAAGACTGAATGACAGCAGCCCCAAGGGTGGGCTGAGAGATCTCTCACCTCTATCTGCAGAGCCATCTCCAGGTGCCAGAGAACCTTCCACCCATGTCTCAAGAATTGCCCAAATCACTAAATTTTGTGTCAGAGAGATTTCAAATATTTCACTGGAGAGCTGATCCATTAAAATCTCCTCGGGGGGCACTTGCAAATGCTGTCCCGTGTCCCATTTGTCATCTCAACAGCGTGGCCACTGAAAGAGTGAGGTGAAAATCTTGGCCATCTTCTGGAAAATCTTTCCTAATTAATCCAATTGAGTACCTTAGTCTGAGTCAGGATAACACTATGTATTTAATAGGATTTAGCCCTGTGAATTCTTGATATCCGTAGCTCCTGTGTGGCTTTAATATACTCAGCATTTTTCAGGATTAGATGTTAAGGGCTTGATCCCAAAACGTTTAAAATCAATAGGTGTTTTCCTTTGACTTCAGTGGGCTTTGCTCCAGCCTCTAAATATCAGTCAATACTTTCTGATCTGAGCAGGGAAAAATACTTTGCAACTGCATTTCCAAAACTCTCATTACTTACTTTGCACCACATAACTTCTTGAACTCTGTGTGGATTTGAATAAGGAAATATTAACCAAAACAATAATGATATTATTAGCTGAAGTTTTAGCTTTTAAACTCAATAAAATTACCGCTGGGTATTCTTTAATGTTATAGAAGAGGAATGATTAATTTAAGGTTCAGGTGCAAGACAAGGTCAGGAAAGAATTGTTACTGTATACAGTGAGCATTTCAAGATGAATTTGTAGTTTGAAGTATCATTTTATGATGCATTTTCTGTTTTGTTATCAGGGGAAGTATGATGGGTGACATACGAGTGATCACAGTGTTTTGGTGCAATGTTCTGTGATGGGCTTTTCATAAAAATTAGCTGACAATGTCATGAGTATACAAGTAAATTTATAGCTTTCATACTGGAGTGCCATTCCCAGAGCTATTTCCAATCACTTGGGCTTTTTATTAAGTTTATTGTTCTTTTATTGTTCAGCGGAGTGTAAGCAGCGAGATTACAAATAAATGTAAGTTGCAGCGGGTATGAAGTCAGGCTTGCGGAATTAGGGACGGGGCGAGCGGAGAGAGCAGAAATCAATTTGAATCCTGGGGAGAGGGGAGCGCTGCCGTCCCCTGGCATCGTGTGCCAGGGGTGGAGTCAGAGCCTGCTGTGCCCTGCTGCCACAGGCAGCGCCAGACAGCCCCCAGACAAACTCCCGCTTGTGCTTCCAGCATCCTGACCACTTTTTCCCCCTCTTCCGCTTGTTTTTGTTGCCTGGTTCTCTCTCCACTCTCTTTCTTCTCTTACTCCAGCACTTCCTCGCAGAAAACAGCCCCAACGAGTGAAGGGCGATGAGGTTTCTCATTTTAGCGTCATTCTCAGAATATCTCTGGCATGGAACCTCCAGCATTTATTTCCCTCTCCTTTTTCTCCCCTCAAACAGCGAATACTTTATCATTTTGGTTAATATCCTGACCAGCAGAGCAGAAAATCAGACTCATAGCTTTTAATGACACATTTTCAACTGCAAGTTAGTAAAAAAAAATCATTTTTATGTGGTTCTCCAATACTTATACAGACTTGGAGAAACATAATTAAAATTTGTGTTCCTTCTTTGTTATTACTGCTGTGGACTCCACTTAAACTGGATGCTGTTTGTCTGGGCAATCAGACAATAGCTGGAATCCAAAAGCAAATCGATTTGCTCTGTGGCTTGTGCTATTACTTAAGTTATAAATAAAATGATTTTTCCCAGATGGCTCCCTGATGGCCCTGCACTCTTCCCCGTACCAGCTCCAGCTCCTCATCCCCGCTGCATCTCCCTGGCGCATTCCCGGGCCGCTGCCACCTCCCTCCTCCCTCCCCGTTCCCTCCTGCCTCCCCCAAAATGGCCAAAATCTGGGGAGGAGATTTATGGCAGTCCCGAGGTGGCCACTCAATGCGAAAGCCTCGCTTGGCTTAGGAGCACCAGCACCAAACTCCACGGAAAGGGCGTGGAGTTGAGTTTGGAAGGGATTCCAAGGTTTCAGGCTCCACCCTGAGGGCAGTGCCAGGTTTTCCCCTTTCCCTGTGCCAGGAGATGCCCAGTCCTCGCCCCTTCCTTGTCCCTCCCTCTGATGAATAAACCCCTTGAAGCCACTGGTGAAGAATGAAGTGACATTTCAGGTGGCCGAGCTGGCCTCCTAATTAATTTTTTCTGGAGAAAACATTCTGGAACAGAAGGTCTTAACTTTTCTCAAGGTTGTGTATTTACTTCCACGGGCAAGTTCTCCTTCCAAAAATGTGGGCAGGGCATTACTGGAAACTAAAAATATAGATCTGAGAGCATGTAACACACACCGACCCAAGCTTTGCTTTCATTTTGCCTTTCCAAGATGACTAAAATTGTTAATCCTAAGTGTTATATCTTTGTAATTTTTTTTTTTTAAGAGAACGGGGAAGATGTTCCCGGTAATCTGGCCATGTTCGTAACAGGAGGAAAACAATTATGAGGAAAACAAGTATATTGGAAAAATGGTGGGTCTAAAAATAAATATTTTTCCATGAACACACAAGAACCATATTGAGAATTACAGGGGGAAAAAAATCAATAAAAAGTAGTATATAATAGCCATAGAGTTCAAACAAAGTGCATTCATTCCCTAGTCCCTAGGAGGACCCCTGATATATATGTGCAAAACTTAATGAAAATCAGACTTTGTCGTGTCATCAAAAATAGCAAAGCACTTGGCTGAGTTTTCCCTACATTTTGGCTACTCCTTGCTCCATAAATATAGCACCTATTTAAAGGACCAAGCCCTGTTCCCATTAAAGTTGCAAACCTCAGACAAACTTTGGCACAGGTTTGGGGGCCCCGATATTTGCTTGGAGCCTGGTGGGTGCCCGGTGGGGAGCTGAGGCTTCCATGGGGAAGCAGCTTTGGTGCAGGGATGATCTGGGGGGGCTCAGACACGCCCTGAGATGATCCTGGGGTGTAAAAATCACAGAATCCCAGAATGGTTTGCATTAAAAGGGACCTCAAATCCCACCCAGTGCCCCCCCTGCCATGGCAGGGACACCTCCCACTGTCCCAGGCTGCTCCAGCCCCAGTGTCCAGCCTGGCCTTGGGCACTGCCAGGGATCCAGGGGCAGCCACAGCTGCTCTGGGCACCCTGTGCCAGGCCCTGCCCACTCTCCAGGGAACAATTCCTGCCCAAATCCCATCCAAACCCTTTCTGTGTCAGCAGGAAGCCATTCCCTCTTGTTCAGCCATGTCCAAATCCCTGTGCAGCTTTCCTGGAGCCTCTCAGGTGCAGTGGTTGTATCTTCTCTGTGGGTTGGCTTTCAGCTGCGGCTGTGGCCCTCGTTTCTGTGAATTTTCACACGCGCCAAGTGTATTTTACAGCAATGTCTGTGGTCTGGTGTAGGGCACAGCGGTCTTTGGACTGATTTTTGGGTTTGAATGAAGGAGGATGTCCTGCTGCGCTTCCACTCGGTGCCCAGGGATTTATCTCCTGATCCCAGCTCTGCAGGGAAGGTGTGGTGCATGGCCCTGCACAAAGCTCCCTGTTGGGGCTGGAATAGAGGAATTCAGTGCCTCAGTCATCCAGGAAACATTTGATTAATTTTTTTTTTTCCTGCATATTATGTGATCACAGTATTTTTGAAGGATCCAGGCACTTTTTCTTCACATGGAAGTTTCATCAACCCTGTTTCTCTCTCCCCACTGACACCGAATATCCCTCAATGACACCACTGACACCAAATGTCCCTGCAACTGAACAATTTTAGGGAAGTCAGGGAAAATCTAATCCTGAGCTCATTCCTGTCTGATGAAATTTAAGCTGTGAGACCCCAAGCCAAGGCCAGTTGAAGACAATGAGAGCATTTCTGTTTGTTTCCACAGGTTTTGTCAACTTCTGTTTGTGCCAGAGGCCCATCACAAGTGATGCAATTGGGAATTTGCCCATAGGAGCCTCTGCTTTGCTTCACTTAAAAAATAATCCAAACCAACCAAACGTTTTATTTTGCTCATGGAAAGAGTACGGGAAAGGATGAGAATGGAGACATCCAGTCTGGCTCTGAGCCAACACAGCCCAGCCAAGAGGCAAATTTCCTACAATATAGGGATGTGCTACAAGAAAGAAAACCCATTGTTGTGCCGGGGTTTGAGAGTTTTAAAGGAAGGAATAAATGAAAAAAAAGAGGAAAAAGAAAAAAANCTTCTTAAATTAGTTTAAAGTTAATTCCTAGAATCTTCTTTCCCAGAAGACAGGCTGGCTCCTCCTGCCCTCAGTCATTCCCATACAGTGGCTGACTCCAGGGCAGAAACCATCAGCAGCAGTTTTGCAACTCCAGGGATGAGTAATCTTCACTTCTGCCCCACTCTCCTGAGTGAGGGATGCTTGAGTAAGAACTGGATGAAGGGTCTGGCCTGCTGACAGCAGAGCAGGGCTGGGTTGAGCAATGGCTTCTAAAAGTGCCAGCAGCTCCATAAACTGCAGGAATTTCTTCCACAGAGATTTTAGGCACAGGCACAGCATTCACCCTGGGCTCTGCAAGCAGCTACTCACAGAATCAAGGAATTATGTGGGCTGGAGGGACCTTAAATCCCACTCAGTGCCACCCCTGCCATGGCAGGGACACCTCCCACTGTCCCAGGCTGCTCCAGCCCCAGTGTCCAGCCTGGCCTTGGGCACTGCCAGGGATCCAGGGGCAGCCACAGCCTCTCTGGGCATTCTCTTCTAGTCAGTGCCTTACAGTTTTATTCAAACACTTTGCTTCAAAATACAGCCAAATTAAATACATTTACATATTTTTACATATGGCAAAATACAAACATAATTGTGAGCTTGGTGAGGAAAAGGCATAACCTGCTAAAAGATCTCATATTGGAAATCTTGGATTATCAAGCTTCAAGATTTCAGTTTAAATTTGCACATTTTATAGCTGGATAAGCAGGTATTTTAAATAACATCCTCCTGACTGCACTCTTCAGCTGATAATATTTAGAAATAAACAGTGTCTATAAGTGTTTTCACCTTTCTGGAGTTTTTTGATGGGAATTAGTGAGGCTGAGTCTCAGGGGACAGCTTTATTTTGTTAAACCTCTAACACATTTTGTTTCATGTTGAGTCTTTGGGAGCTCTAATATGTTTTGGGTGGGTAATGTTTCCATACATTACTACTCCATTCATAATCCATTACTTGGATAATTCCTCATTTGTGAGACCTGGAGAAATTATGGTATTCACAAGCATTTTTTGAATATTTATATAATGTCATAGCAGGGCTTAGGATATCAGTTGGCTGGAGACAAAGGCAGGATCCTCAGTTATTCTCATACTTAAGTGCCAGTTTGATTCCTTGGCAAAAAAAAAATGTAAATTACAACGTTGGAAGGCAAAGAATTATTGAACAAGGGGATTACATCGCAAAGCAGTTATTTCAACAGCTGCTGCCCGTACGAGGGGACCGGAATCTTTCAGGGATGCGATTTTCCTGTGCAGAACTCTGGTACAAAGTGAGAACTTCAGCACAATTCAAAGGACAAACACCCACCGGGTGCTGTGCTGGAGGTGAGCTGCTCCTCCTCGGGCCGGGAGCTGCTCCCACCTGGAGCAGGAGGTGTTGGTGGGTTTAAGGGAGCTCAGGCTGAGCAGCACTTTGGGCTCCTCCACAGCCACAGACCAGAGCGGTGCAGATACAAAATCCCCGGAATTTCTGCTGGTGCTGCTCTCCGTGCGGCTCCCAGCCTTCCCCCTGCCATTTCTGGCCAGGGAAGTCAATCCTGCTCCTGCCTGAAGGCTTTTTGTTGTGGCACGGGAGGCTCCTGCCTTCCATGGCCCGAGGACATCCAAGGGTCACCGGGATGTGGCGGCTCCTGGGGATGGTCCGGGGTTATTCTGCAGGAAAGTTTAACGGCCCTAATTCTGTGTAGCACTGGTTTTTCAGCCTGAGATGTTTTGATTTCTAAAACTCCATTCTCATTTTCTCTCTGAATTTTCTGTCAACAAAAGAAGCTGTTTTGCTAACTCTGTCTTGTTTTCCTTCTTTTTTTGGAGGTGGAGAACATTTGATGTCTCTCTGTGTTGGCCAATGTGATTGAATGGGTGTTACTTCCAGCACCAATCAGTTTAGCTCTAGTGACCCAGGATAAAAGGAGGTCAAACTTCGAATAAATATTCTTTTTGGCCTTCTGGCAATTCTGGAGAAATCATGTGGTCTGATTTCGTGCCCTACAGCAACAATTCTGCTCTTGGCCATTTCCACTGAGGATATCAATGAGGTCTACAGAGCAGGGAAAACACGATTCCTTCCCTCCTCAGAGTGGGAAGCTGTGGAGCCGGCCAGGTCAGTGAGCTGCCACCGATCACTCAGGGAACCAGGCTCAAAATCCAGAATAAATATATCTCCTGAATCCAATTTTCAGTTCCTGGGGAGGAGGTATTTTTCCCTGTCTCCTTCCTCTGTAGCAGGAGCTCTGCTGCGACAGTTACTAATAGATGCAATTGTCGTGGATCTTACACCAGCGTGCAGCACAACCAGGAGGTGTAACAACAAGGCTCCAGTAAATAATCCATTTTGGCAACCTGACATCCAGGAGAAGTTTATTTCATGTAAATAATAGTTGTTTTAAGTCTGAATCATTGCAAAGACTCCTCCTGGTTCTGGGACCTTTTGCTTGGGAGGGGAATTTTGGATGGGAACAGAGAGAGGGAAGTGCCCCCACAAACCCTCTGCTGTAACACAAACACCAATGTGGGATTTGTAAAGTCCGATGTAGGAATAAATTTTCCTCCTATAAATTGTGCTCTACTCACAGGTGAAAAACATCTTCCCGTAAAGCCTGGGAACAGTAAATAATCCCTTGGAGCAACTGAAGACAGACGCAGAACTGTCCATTGTCTCATCCCAAAAAGAAGGGGTCCATCCTACATCCAGTTATTCCCTGTGCTGGGCTGGTGCCGTGTCATAAACCAAGGGCTAAAATTCTCTGGCACAGAATCCCAGAATCCCGGAATGGTTTGGGTTGAAAGGGACCCCAAATCCTACCCAGTGGTCAGGGACACCTCCCACTGTCCCAGGCTGCTCCAAATCCTGCCCAACCTGGCCTTGGGCACTGCCAGGGATCCAGGGGCAGCCACAGCTGCTCTGGGCACCCTGTGCCACCCTCCCAAGGAATAATTCCTGCCCCAAATCCCAGCTAAATCTCCCCTTCTTCAGTTTAAGATCAGTCCCTCTTGGCATCCAGATGGAAAAGTGGGATGAAGGTTGTGGGAAGTTGGGATGGTGGAGTCCCCACAGCAGTGGAGGAGTTGGGTGTTTGGGAATCCTGGAGGATCTGGGGTTTTTCTGTGGCAGTTGGCTCTAATACAAAGCAGTCTATAAAAGGGCTTTTGCAAACACTGCTGGGAATTATTCTTATTCATAGAAAATACTGGAAATTATTTAAATTGCAGTGTAAGTGTTTACTTTTCCTGGAATGAAATCACAGTGTCCCTGTCTCTCCAAAGCCTCGGTGCCTTCCCTGGCAGCTTCCATTTGCCTGCAGTGCTAAACCAGGAGTCATCAGAGGGCTTGACTCTTGGCTTAACTTTAGTTGCAGCCTTACTAACCCTGCTTAAAAATGGCCCCTTTACTTAACTAAGTTGCTGAAGGATGTTCTGAATGCCTGTCCTGGTGCTCAGTCAAAACTAATGGTGCAAATCCATGGTTTTTAAGGAATATGCCCTGTATTCTTTGGTTCTTCCTGAGACACTTGAGCTGTAGCAGGGATTTTTTTTTATTTATTTTTTTTTTCCATGGGGTTTGGATTTAAGCAGAACTGTTTTTATGGGAAGTGTGATGTTGCTTGCATCGATTTGGCAACTGGGGAAGATGGTGTTAGTGGGTGACCTTGAAAAATGTGATAAGTGGCAAGGGTGCTGAAAGGTTGAGGCACAAATGGGGTGGCTAAAAGCATATTTATTTCTAGCCTGTGCCAATGGAGAGGGGTGAAACCCATGGATCTCCTCTCCACAAGAGGAAACTCCTCAGTAGCCACGAAGCACTTTCCACCACGTTCATCTCAGCTCTGCAGAGAAAATATTGACAGCTGTAAAAGGGTCATGTGAGACCTGACAACGGGCAACCTGGAAGCCTCAAAGAAGAAAATTAAGGGGAAAATCTCAAAATTTCAAACTGCTGCAGTTCGTGTGGAAAACGATCTGGGGAAGGGTTAAAACTAGAAAAAAAACTTGCACGAGTGAAACTGTAAACACTAATTCTGCTCTGCGTGTAGCAGCTGCAGGTGAGTGCGCTGTGCAACAGCAGAGTGAGGAAATTACCAAACATTTCCCACTACCATTCTGGCTGAGATGGAGCAAACACAACCCCCAGGGTGCAGATGGTTCCTGTACCACTTCGGCATCTGCAGAAGTATTTCTGTTTGCCAGAGTGAAGCGGAGATTTTGGGTGAAAATGATTTATTATTCTCAGCACAGTGATAATTTAGTGCTTTCCCCGGTAAATCAGCCCAAACTCTTAAAAGAAAACTGGGAGGAGCAATCCCCATCCCTGAAAAAAAACAGTTTGCTTGAGCAGCAGCATGGCTGATTGAGGATTTGCAGGAAAACAGAAAACATGGATAAAAAAAAGGAGTTTATAAAATATTATTGATGTCACAAGTTTGTATGGCATGAAGCACACCGGGGCGCCTCTGAGCAGGCAGGGAATGGATTTATGAATTTATGAATTTAGTGCAGCAGTGGTGGAATGTCATCTCCTGGTGGATCCCAGCCAGATGAAGGACACAGGAAATCAGGGGGCTCAGAGATGGATGCTGCAGGAAAAAAAACAGGCCGGACAAGTCTTCTTGCTGCAGCACTTAAATAAAATTGTGCTTAGAGATACTGATAGGACAGCTGGAAAAGGCAAAAATCCTCCATCCAGTGCTGGCTACAAAATGTGCTGGAGATTTTACCCGGGAAATGTTTAGACAGAGTCAGAAAAAAGGGAGCAGAAAGTGGCATTCTTTGAGATTCCCCCAGTTCTAGGGAAAGCTTGAAATGTCTAACCTTCCAAAGAACCAGGGACTTCTGCAACCAGGACTTTGCTGCTCTGGCTAATTAAAATAACAGGGGGAAAGGAAAGCGGCTGTCGCATGTAAGATTCCTACAATGCTACCAGTGGCCTGGACACCACCTGACAATATTCCTTATTTTCCAGGAGGATATTTGCTGTGTTTGCTCGTGATTCCTCCAGATAATTGGTTGTCCTTCCAAAGTATTTCCAAGGCAAATAAAAAATGTACTCCTATTATTCTTTCTCTGGTGTAATTTTTTCTCTGAGCTGTTGCATTCCCATCCCTGGCAGTGCCCCAGGCCAGGCTGGATGGGGCTTGGGGCAGCCTGGGACAGGGGAGGGAGTCCCTGCCCATGGCAGGGGTGGCAGTGGGTGATTCCAGCCCAAACCATCCTGAGATTCTGGGATTCCCTGGCTCCTGCAGTAGCCCGATGCAAATCTTTGCATAAACTTTGAAATAAAACCAAGGGTTGCAATTAATTAATAAAGGGGTTGATAAAGCCTCCCCCCATCCCCAACCCATCCGGCTGATTGCTTTGCAATCATGACATTTAAGGGGAAAAAACAACAAATCCATAAAGCTGAATTCTTTTTATTTGCCTTCTGGGCTGTGAGGCTGCTTTGCCATTGGAATTTTTCTCCATGGTCATGGAAATTGGAGAGTAGTTGTTGTTGCAGTGGCATTTGAGAGCCTCGAGGAATCAGCTGGTTCTGAGTCAAACTTCACAAAGAAACACGAGATTTTTTTGGCACAGTACTAGACACAAGTATTGTCACATTATTTCATGTTTCCCTCAATGGGAAATTCCCAAATACATCCTGTTTTTAAGTTGTATGCTAGAGGAATAATAGGCTTCTGGAGACAGATTAATTTATAAAGTGAAGAACTAAAATTCCTCCTTCAAAGATGTGACACTCATTTGAAGTCCTCACATTGTTGCAGGCACAATTGCTCCTCTCTGCTTTGTTTATCTCTAGGACTTGCATTAATTAGCACTTAGAAATGCTTTTGAAGAGTTCCATTCATCGAGTTCCTACTAAAACCACCTTTCAAAGCTCCAACTGGCCTCCTCCAAGCAGCCAGTGCTGGAGGTTTAACCTTCTTGGATGCACCACTTAATGTTTTTTGTCACTGCCATCAGCTTCTTTTAAAATAATTTTTAAAAGGTAAAAAAAAAATAAAGCTTCAAAATTTAGCCACATAAATAGCATTTCTTTAGCATATAATATATAATAGAATGAATGTAACAATTTCACTTTGCTATTTCTGCCTCCTGAAAGCAAAATATCTGGAGCTACTTGAGGAATTGCTGCATTTTCCACTTGACAGGGAGGAGTCACTTTTTGGTTGCTGTCACCTCTGTGTCCTTTGTCCCTTTACTCTTTGAAGGGCAATTCAGTTTCTTTTTTTCCTTATCTGTAGGCTCAGGTTGAGATGAATCACAGAATCCATGGGGTTGGAAAAGCCCCCCGGGATCATCCAGTCCAACCCTTCCCCAGCACGGCCAAGGCCACCACTAAACCTTGTCCCCAGAACCACGTCCACACTTTTGTTCATGTCTTCAGAGGACAGGACCTGGATATTCAGAAATAATTCCAGTCCTTGGAGAGCGATGAGGGTGGGGATGTGTCCCTGCCCGGGCCGGCTGGCAGAGGGTCCCTGCCACCCCCGGGTGACACTGCCCGGCACTGCCAGGATTGATCTGTTTTCCTTCTCCTTCTGAGTTCGCCTTGTCTTAAGGGACAAAGAGTTAAAGCTTCTTCCCACAAAGTGAACATTCCAAGCTGGATGATAGGTGCTTTTAAACCAGAGGGAAGAGCGAAGGGGAAGAGAAATAAAGAAAAGTGCTGACTTTATTCTCAACCTGGGGAGTCCTACGCAGCGAAGGGAAGCATCTCCCTGCCATGGCAATGTAGCAAATGTCAGGAGGAAAATGGTTATTTCTTCTCTCAGGCCCAGCCATCTGTCACAGTTATTGAGACACTCCTGCTCCATCAAGTCTTGCAAAACTCTCACTGAAGTTGAGGAAGCCGAGGTGTCTTAAAGCAAAACCCACTTTCTGCTGGCAGAAAGCAGGAGGGAGCCTGAAACCTGAGGTTTTTGAAATGGAGGCGCATTTTCTTGGCTTTTTGTGGATCAGTCAGGACGCACAAAGCTGAGAACAGAATCAAGAGTGAAGGGAAGAAGGAGAAGTGGAGGGCTGTGGGCTGTAACAAGGTCCAGCTCCTCTGGGGAGGGACCCCCTGCAGCGGGTGAAGGGGAGCTGCTGAGGGTTGGGTGTGAGGTGCCCACCCCATCTCAGGGATGCTTTGGAGGAGTGGTGATTTGCATTTTAAGCTATGGAAAATTGTTGATCACAAAAAGGCAGATCAGCCTTTCCTGGGGCTGCTTTTATTTATGAGGGAGCGTGTGATATGTGACTGTCCTAGTCCAGAGCCGACTGGAAGTCGTTCTCTTCTGGAGTCAACCCAGAAATTAATTTGCTTGTCTGAAAGCCAAACCTACCTTGTCTGCTCTCACGTGTTTTATTTACTGCTCCATCTTTTTGGAGCTCTCTGTCAATAGATTTACAAATACTGTCCGTTAGTGAGGAATTCTGAGGAAGGATTTTTTATACGGGATGTTTCCAGTGATCCTTTTGCCTTCTCCTTAATGTGCAATGTTTATTTATTGCCGTGTTGTATGATTGCAATAAACAATTGTAGCTGTCGGTTCCTTCTGATTAAATACCGTATTTGTTAAATAAATAAAATGATAGTAATGAACTGGGCCATTCTTTGCGTGTAATGTATGGCTTTCATATTTCTGACACTTGGGAAGATATATGAAATGCTGATGTGCAGGAGAAGGCTTGTAAATCAACGGGAGCTGGGAAAGATTTGGATCCGCTTCCTTGCAGAGGGTCATCTTTGCCATTAGAAGCTCTGAGGGCACTTTTGACTTCTCTCTGGGCCAAGAGGGGCTGGCCTGAGGAGGAAGCCGGGCCCAGAGCACGCTCATCAAGAACTGGTGAAGGAAGGATTTCAAGGCGCACGGGCTCTCTCAGGAAATGCAGAAAGATTTGTGCGCACAGTTAAGGGGTCACGGTGCTGGGGCAGGATCTCAGGTGGAGCCTCCGTCGCTGTTCCTGACCAGCAGCACCCCCAGGGTGGCTCTGCTGCCGGGGTTGGTTGTTGGTCCCAGCAGAGCAGGAATTTTTCATTTCTGGCTGTAGCTAGCGCCGAGGCGCAACCGGCGAGGCCCGTCACGTGCGCTTTTTAATTAAACCGTTGGTTTTATTTTCATGCAAACTGAGCTGTGCTATTTGGTGTTTAAAGCTGTGGGTTTCTCTGCTGGTGGAGGCAAGGTGTTAAGTTTGGCTGCTGGAGGTGTTTCCAAGAGCTTCCTCGCAGCAGAGCTCAGCAATTCCCACCGACTCCGTAATTCATGTGCGAGGTGCTCTCACACCTCCTCTTCATTTTATTCTCAGTATTCCGCAGAGCAACCTTATCTCCACCTATCAATTACGGTGGTATTAATTTATATCGCTCTGTATATCTCTCTTACTTCGCTGTTTGTCGCAGGCTTGCTTAAAATATGTCAACGTCCCTGAGTCGGGCTCTGCAAAATGAGGCCAGAACCGAGCATTGCGGGGTTATTTATGGGCAAACGCTGCAGCAGGGGTTTGGTGGCGGGTTTGTTGTTGGTTTTTATTTTGTTTTTTTTCTTTCTGAGAGGGCTTAAATAATGAGCAAAAATAAGATTTAAAAAAGTTGTCAGAGGAGCACCCAGAGATACTGTGCAAACAGGAAGCGTTTTGATTATGTTCGCTGGTGCAAAATTAGTAAAGAGTTTGAAATCGTCTTGTGCTTACAGATTCCATTGTTTTCAAAGAATAATTCCATCTATTTTAACATTTTCAAGTATAATTCCATTGGTAATAGCTCTTCCTTTGATTGTGAGCTGCGCTAATTGAAAGGTGTGGTGCAGTGTCTGTTTTGGCAGTTACGCTTATATCTTTTGTTTAAAAACTCAAAGTGTTGGCTTTCCTGTCCAGCCTTCCTTAGTATATTCTGTTTTGGTGATGTGATGACAGACTTACAGTGTGTTTCCTTGTGTGTATGGTAACAGATGTTTATGTGAATAACAGACTTTTTTTATGAAGGCACACACTTTATAGCCAAATACTAATTAAAAATAATTGCATGTAAGCATTTTTGTTTATTCCCTGTTGTGCATCTTTAATCATTTGAAATCACCTGCAGTTGAAAACTGAGGCAAAGATTTGATACTGCAATTATAAGAGGCCATCTGACTCTATATTAGAAAGGAACAGCCACGTATTTGAAGAGGAAATTATTACAAAAAGTGTGTGAATTCCTGCCCTCTTGGAATTTGCTTTTATACAGGATGAAAATACCACCGCATGGTTTTGTCACACTAATAGAAGTTTAAGGTATCTTATCTCCCAAAACAATCGGTTCTTGACTGACATCCTGTTCAGGACATATTCTGTGCACTAATAAGCTCATTACAAATATATTTTAATTAGACGTGTAACAGATGGTTCACAGTAAATACGGGCAGTGGTACTTTTTTAAAGAATAGAGGAAAAAACACAGGTTCTTTTTAAGGACTCAGCATCTCGGGTTGGATTTTATCAATAGCTGATTGAGTTAAGCAAAGGGAAAATTACTGTCAAAAGCACTTGAAGTCATGAAAGAAGTAAAAACTGAACAAACCCAAAGAAAACCCACCAAAGGCAGCGTTAGCAGAAGTGTGTGTGTTCAATAAAGACCAATCAATACTGAAATGAAAGGGACATTTTCTCAGGCTTCCAAAACACTTTAATCTCTCCACAGAAGCAAGGCAGAGTTTTCATTCCAGATCCCGCCTGTCGCTGACGAGGAGCCACAACAATTCTCTCCCTCTGCTTTCCGGATCTCTCCATCAGATCCGTGAAATAAATTAAAAATAAACCCCAGGACCTCACTTGGCTGAGTTTCCCTTGCAGAGCAGAATCCGTGGGAGGGCAGGGAAGGATCCCTGTCCCTGGAGGAGGGAGTGTGCCACGGCCAGCCCAAAGCAGATGTCCATGGTTGTGTTTCCCTGTGCATTTTCCTGGCTGGGATGGCATCAGGAATTGCTGCCTCGCCTGCTGCCAGCCTTAGCTCCCACCTGATGTTCACAAATCATACAGCAGGTGCTAATAACATAGAATTCCATAGGTTTATGGGTTTATGGAAGTCGTGGAGGTGCATCGGAGGGACATTCAGGTGATGGTTCTGGTTCTGTAAATTTTATTCCTGGTTTTCATGGAGGAGTGAATGGGAATGGTTGATCCAGCCCACGGTTTGAAGGTTCCCAGCAAAGGGAATTGCTCTGCACAGGTTCACGGGAGTGGGGAATGGAGTCATTTAGATAAATTTCACTGTCATCCCTTCCGGAATTATACAGTCACAGAATTCCAGAGTGGTTTGGCTGGGAAGGAACCCTAAATCTCCTCCTGTTCCACCCCTGCCATGGGCAGGGACACCTTCCCTGTCCCAGATTGCTCCAAGCCCTGTCCAGCTTGGCCTTGGCCTGGCTTTTACCAGGAGAGGACTTTGGTGGAGCAGGCTTGGGGTGGGTTGGGACAGGAAACAATTCCAAGTGTTGTCCAGCCTGAAATTAGTTCTTCCTCTTCATTTAAAGATGAGAATCAAAGAGTGACATCTCTTAAGGATATTTTCCTCCTCTGCTACTCCAGTGCTGAATCTCTTCTTGGGTGACGTCTCTGCCCGTGAGCAAAGAGTCCAGTGAGTGTCCCACCCTTGGGCTGGTCTGGTGGGAAACAGCTTTCAAATATATAAAAAATAAAAATAAATAAAAATNAGATACTACTGATTATTGTGTCCACAAGGATCTGCAGGAACCCATCTGGATTTTCCCTGACTCCTCCAGCCTGTGCCACCACCAGGCTGTGGCTGCTCAGCAGGAGTGTGCCTGCCCCCCAGCCCACCCCCATGCTCTGGACTATCAAGTGTTATTGTTCTTTTTTACCTTCTGGAACCTAATATCTGAGGGTAAACACGGCTCAGAGGAGGATCCAGCAGAAGAAATGATATGATATTTGACCTTTTTGTAGCATAACATTTCTGGAAAATATTATCTCGCGTGAGATTTCATGTAGCAATGTTGGGATTAATTATGTGATAGATGCAGCACGGTGTAAGTGCTTTTCACGGCGTGCTGGTGCAGGTAGGATAAAGCTGTCTGCACTTCAGGCTGCAGAGCCACTTGTGAGCATTTTTGGGGGTCTGGAGAGAGATTCCTGGTCCAGAAGAGCCCTACCAGGTGGTAAATACACCCTCAGCCACCAGGATGCCCTCGTCATCCGGCCTTTTTCTGGGTCTGCAGCAGCAGCACTGCATAGAGCAGGTGTGAAAATCACCTACAGTAAATAACTGGCTAATTCTGGTTCTAACCTTAATTATCAGCTGTGCCACCATGTCCACTTCGCAACCCATTCCCTGCTTCCACCATTTAGGCAGGAGCACTTCAGGCTCACGGTGAGAAGCATTATGGGTGTCACTTAAGGTAAATGAGCAATTGTAAATTAAAGCCAACAGAGCAAGGATGGGTTTTTTAACCACCTGGGCAGCTGCTGCAAAATAGAGCCACTAGGAGAGATGGTTCTGTCTGGTGACCGACAACTGCTTGCCAGAGGATGTGAGGAAGGTGAAAATTTATATGAGCAGAAAGGATGAGATCTATTTTTAGAGTGAAACTAGATCTCATCATGGTATATATATAAAAAAATAAGAGTTTTTTCAGTAGAACACACTGTCAGGGGATGTTTGGATGAACTGGTTGGTGTGGATAAGGACTGGGAAGCAGCTTCTTCTCACATCAGTGGAGCTGAGTCACTAATTCTGAACTACCTTTCTTTATTGGCATTTGGGGTATTTTCCAGCTCTGACTGACAGGCTGGGCTTTGTGGTGGGTTTATCTTGGAATAATTCTTGGAGGCAGAAGCTGTGGCTGCCCCTGGATCGCTGGCAGTGCCCAAGAACAGGCTGGACATTGCGCTGGAGCAGCCTGGGACAGTGGGAGGTGTCCCTGCCATGGCTGGGGTGGGACTGGATGGGCTTTAGGGTCCCCTCCAACCCAAAAAGATCCCATGATTCTGTGATTCTGGTTTATATTCCATTGGAAAACACAATGAGAATTAAATAGTGACAATTAGAAATAAAATCCCGGTTTAAATTTGAAAAGCTCTCTTCTGAGGGGGAGAAGAGAAGCAATCAGAGCCCAGGGAGGGACCAGAAGGATTAGGAGGCTCCATCCAACCCTTTTGCAAAGGTGATTCTGGAATGGTGGGGAGGGAAATGGGGGGGATCATCCTGCCCAGGGCTGGGCACAGGCTGGGGGTGATGAAGGCACCTGAACACATGAATTCCTTCTCAGAGCTCCCCACCCACAGCTGGGTGACACCAGAATTTGCCATTTATGTGCAGGTGGGAGATGTGCCAGAAATTATAACTGACGTTCCATCACGCTCCTCAGCTTTTCCCTGGATTTGGCTGGTAATGGTGGTGGAGGCACAATTTGCAGGCAGATGTGCTTGGCAGCACTTGCATCTCTCAAGGAGTCAGTATTGACAACATTCCCAAAGACCTTTGGAAAAAAAATGTTGAAACTATGTGGTCTAATATCTGTTCCTTGCCCGGATCACATCGTATAAATTCTGCATCTTTCTGCAGTTACATCACAGATTACATTATTTATTTTGCAATGCAGCAAACACAGCCACGGAGCCAATGTTTGACAAATGGCTCTTCACAAATATCCCCAGCAAAAAAAAAGGAGTTTGTTATCGAAGTGCTTCATGAGTGATAACATGGAAAAGTCCAAGACAGAAATATTCATAGTATTTTCTAATTTATTTACTCGTGTTTGAGCAGGCCTTTGACCTTTCTAACCATCCAAACCAAGTTTTTCTGCTTTATTGTTGTGCCTTCAGGGAATAAATGTCCAGTTCCACTCTCAGATTGGACTGAGGCTCAGACAAAGTTCATGTCATATAATATTTTAAGCAAAGTAATTCTGGCATCAGAAAGTCCAGAAGTGGCATCAGATATTCCTGACTCCTTTCTATGGCAAAAATTGTCAATGACTTTCTTATTTTAGGAGGAAAAGCTTCGTCGTGGTGTAAAACTGGAAAATGAGAAAGGAATTATTTTTTTTCCAAATTTTGGCCGCCCTTTCTGCTTTGAAGTTTGAAAACCCCTCCAGAGTTCATTATCATTTGGGTGTGTTTTGTTTGTAAATTGAAATGATGTAGGGTTTTGCAGTATTTCAAATGATATTATGACATCTTGGCACATTTTACTGCCTTACTCCTTTGTTCATTTTTATTTCACACATTTGTTATTTCCAGGATCCAAAAGAACCTGTTTTAAGTGTGACTTGTTTCTTGGATTATTAAGATTTTTTTTTTTTTTTTTAATTGAAGCAGAATTTCCTACGTTTCATTCATATTTAAATTTCCAGTCTTTCAGAGCGGCCTGGCTTGTTTCATGCACCAACTGACGACCCCTATTCCAAGTTTATTCCCATTTTTCCTGCGGTTCTGTCGCTGCTCCAGCTGTGCAGGGCATCTCACACTCCTTTAATTTTTTTTGCTTCATCTGCTTCAGTCTGGGCTTGATGCAATCCCAGTAATTTGATATCATTTGATCTCCATCAGCACGATCCCTGCAGGAATGACAGCCTGGAAGTGCCCTGCAAGGCCTGGTCACCCCCTGTCCCCCCCTGACCCATCCCCTCTTCTGCACCCAGAGACCATTTGCTGAGCATCCCCTCTCTTCCCATCAACTTTGAACTCATGTGCCAAAATTTACTGAAGAGCTTCCATGGTGAAACCTGGGGAATGTATTTTTATTCTGATAGAAATAAAGTTGTGACTGGAATTGCATTTCCAGGGAATAAACGTTGGATGCAGGATTGATGATTAAATGATCTGATTATACCGCCGCGCATTAAAAAGTGCTAGAAACAAATTTAATTGTTTTTACAGTAAACATTTAATCTCTGATGGTGAAATGATTATTTATATGGGAGGGATGGAGCAGGGGATGTTTGGCAGTCACAGAAGGAAAAGATTCTCACGTCATCCATCCTCTCGCTCTGCTGGGGCTGTCTGGAGAGGTCCTTCCACTCTTCCCACTGGGACACTGATACTCAGCTCTGTGTTTTATTTCTATTAAATTTTTTTTTTCAGTTATAATTTACCTAAACTCATGTCAGAAAAGAACTGCAGCTTTAATTATTCGCTTCTTTTGATGAAGTATCTTAAAATAAACATTATGCTACTCTCCCCATCCTTCCCCTTTTTTCATTACTTATCCAACTCGTGCTGTTCATTAATCTTGGGGTTTTTCCATGACACCCTAATGGCTCCTGCTGCCCAGCAATCATTATCCCAGTGCAACTTGTCACCAGCTCTTGCATCCATCAGCCCCTCTCATCTGTCAGGGCTGCAGCTCTGCCATGGCACAGGCCGGGCCCCTCCGCCTGCCCCGGCCACTGGAAATCCCCCAAATTCTCCATTTCTCATCCCTGGGTGCTAACCTGGTGTTAACCCTGCCAGATCCATGAAATTAAGGTTTGAGAGGACATAATGTTGGTGGCGGCCCGGGTGAGGAGCAGGTGTCTGAGGTGTCTTTGCTGGTGTTTCACTTCCGCCCCATGTTCCGGGTGAGGATTGCTGGGTCTTGCTGCAGACTTCCAGTTGTGCACCTCAGGCACCCAAAAAAAGGGGAAGCTGAGCACTGAATTCCACGAGAACAGCACAGACATGCATTAATATATACAAATGCTGTGGGGTTTTCCCAGTTCTTTCACACGTGACCAGTTGCTGCGTCCAAAGTTTTCTCCTAGATCACAAAGTCTAGGAAAAAGGGAAAGCCAAACCCCTGAATGAACACCATTCCCAAAAGCTCAGACTGCCAAAGGGAAATGTAAAATATTGTGAAAGCTGGTTATGAACACCCCAGCAGCCTTGGGAAGAAGGATGGAGCTGCTCTTGGGTTTCCAAGACCTCCCCACGTGCCTTCTGCCCTCCCAAAGCCGAGAGGATGCAGGACTCGGGTGTTTACTCAGCCTGTGGAGCTCACTGGGAGCTCCTTGATCAGCTCAGGAACTTTCCCAGCTCTGCAGACCCCTTGGAATTGCAGAGAGTTTCAAGATGACTAGAGGGAAACTTTTTCCTTGTGCACAAAGTGTCAGCAAAGCCAGCGAGTGCTTTGGGTGGAGGATGTTCGACCCATTCCTTGACCACCCGCTAAATCCCACCACAAATCCTGTTTCCATCTTCTCTCCTGCTTCTTTGCCCTCCCGTGGAACACCCTGTTAACAATTTGTGGAAGTCTCTTGCCTGGAATATCCTTTCTCCACCAGACTGTTGACTCCAATTTCATAAATGTGTAAGAAGTGAGCAAATTAAGTTGTATGAACTCTGACAGTCCTCTGACACCGCCAGTGTAGTGTACTGGCCCACACATGCTGTACAGCATAATGATTACATTACAATCTTGTGATATTATTCAAAATGACTTCAGATAAATGAATGATAAACTAGGGGTTATGCTTCCTTTATTACAGGGCTGATAAGGTAGCTAATCAGTGTCCAAGTATATGTCATTACATAAATTATGAACCAGGGTTTGATGTGTATTCCCCAAGAGCCGGGGCCCGAGTGTCATCTGGTGTGAGGCTGCAGCCTGAAAAATGAATTCTGAAAACAACAGTGGGTTTTGTTCCAACTGGATTAATAAATTACTAATAAATAACCTTAAAAGCTTGCAGGAGAGTCCTTTAATTCGTAAGTAGAATTTCCTACCAACGAATCCTGCGTTTTCTTCCAAAGACACCAAAGATCAATTCCCCATGCAAGGAGTTGAACCCTCACGCCCTCTCTGAAGGAATGATCTTCTGACTGCTCTGCAAAGAATAAATAAAGCATTCAGATTGCTCTTCTCCTGCCTGGAACGAGCGCAGGGCAGTTGGGAGAGCCTCACGGGCAGGACTGAACCCCTCTGAAAATCACCAAGTGATTCTGGCAGTTGGCAAATGCAGGTGCTGCCCATCCCTCTCTTCTTCTCGGCGTGGGTGGACCTCCATAGAAAGACAAATCCAGCAGAATCACTGAGGCTGGAAAAGTCCTGTAAGGTCATTGAGGCCAACCATGAACCATGATCTTCTCCCCTGATGCATCCTCTGGCTCACCCCTAAATCACTCGTGCGGAATGACCCAGCAGGAACGTTGCTGACTCAAATGTTTTACCAAAAACTCTGCTCAGACCTGATCCTTCCAGCTCATGAGCTGCCCCTCCAGTGCTCCACATATTATTTATGGGGAGTAAGACATCCTAAACTGCCCTGCTCCCTAAGCAGTCAAACCAAGATTAAATATAGATGTTATTTGAAAACTCGGTTCTATAATTTTCTGAAAAATGCTCCAAAATCCTATGAATCAGGAGCAATGTAGGCTTTTCCAAGAAATTTTATAATATGAAAAGACCCTTTTGTTTTGTCCCCCCGCAGTGAAAACTGCTTAGGCAAAAGGGAGAAAATGCTTCTTCTGTAGAACAGATGTTTTCTGTTGAAGGCACTTTTAGAATGCATCTGACCCTCTCTGTGTGCCCACACGCTCCAGGAATGCTGAGAGCTGAGGGGACAACATTTGCCTGCAGTTACAGGGACACAGATCCACTACACCCAGGTCTGTCAGTCTGACAAGACTTCCAGCTTGAGTTCATCTTAACTGCAGCAGAACAGAGCACATTCGAGTGAAGATTGACTCACAGAGCACTCAGATTTACAGATACTCCCAGCAATGTTTACATAGTTCTCTGGGTGTTTCAGCTCTAATCCTATTGCTATCAGAATTCAGTTTAAACCTTATTTTTCATTTAGTTGCTGAAATATAGTTGGAGAGCCACTTGTGACTTGGATGAGCGTAAGAGAAAGGAATGGGGTTTTCCTTTTATTTTTTTTAATTTATTTTATTTCCTTTTATTGGTGCCAAGGTGGAGCTGCTCCTGCAGCACTCACAGACATGGGTGAGATGGAGGATGATGATGTGGGAATAAACTAATTAGGTAAATTGAGGGGAAATTTGCTTATCCTGGGCTGTGTTAGCAGTGGAGGTTGGTCCTCCAACCAGTGAGCATCTTGTGTCAGGATGAGGGGGAATGGACTCAAAGTGACAGAGGGTAGGTCTAAATTAGACATTAGGGAAAAGTTCCTTAGTTTTAAAATTAGGTATTTTAGATTATGGATTTTTTTTTTTTTAATTAGGAATTTTAAATTTTTAAAAAGGGTGGGGAGGCCCTGGCGCAGGTTGCCCAGAGAAGCTGTGGCTGCCCCATCCCTGGAAGGACTCAAGGCAGGGCTGGATGGAGCTCCAAGCAAAACCTGGTTGCATTGAACACTTTCAGATTCTTCTCACTGGTTATGATATGCAAACGTAAGCGCAAGGAATCTCCTAAAAACTCTTCCAATATCCCTGTCTCAGGCTTCAGGAGCACAGCACCAGCTCTTCCCAGGGGTTCTTTCTTTGGGGCTCGGTTGTTTTAATTTGAGTCAGAGGTACTGGAGTCAGGGCGATGCCAGTGGTGGCACCAGCCCTGCAGCCCCTGTTCTGTGGCTGGAAACAAGACAAAGGCACTGGAATGGAAAAAGAGAAAGAGGACAAGAGCAGCAGCAACCAGGTAATGCCGTGTGCTGACTGAGATCTGAGCCGGGTGGCTCTGAATCATCTGAAAGGACTATTAAAAATTAATTCATGGAACACTGTACACTCTGCTCCTCAGCCATCAACAATTTGTCCACTTTTTTGTAGCTGTCAGAACCATCTCGGAGACTGATGAGATTTGGATGTTTTGAATAAACATCTAAATTGTGCATGTTTACCAAAACCAAATCCCCAAGTACGCAGCGCTCTCTGATCGTTAGTGAGAACTCATCAGCCATAAGCGAGAGATCAGTTCCTTCACTTTAGCTCTTCAAAAAGCCTCTCTTCTGGAAAAAAAAGAGCAGCAGGAAGTGAAAATTGGCCTCAACCAATACATAAGTAGGTTTTGAACCCACCGCCAGCCCAATGAAGGTCACAGCAACGATGGCTGAGGGTCCCTGAGAGTCCCCACGTCCTCATCCTCCCTTAGCTGGGAGTCTCTGGAACTTAATATTCATCCGATGAAAAAATGTTTCAGGAAAAGCTCAGAATAGGGAAAAATCTGGCTTAAATGGATTAACTGTGCATAGCTCAGTTGGCACATTGGCTGTGTCCTGTCACTATCTGCCCATCTAAAGGGTCTCTCACGCCTTTGTATAATCCACCTTCGAGCACTGGGAGGCCACAATGCCCAGAGCCTTTTTTTCCCCAAATCAGCTCCAAGGTTTCAGGACCAAAGCACTGTTTGCTGTGCGAACCCAGGGCCCGTGGTCCTTGCACAAGGCTCTGGGTGGGATGGCTTGTCGTGGGCTGTGTGTGGGATGCTGGCCTTGGACACATCTGCAGCAGTGTGGGGATGTCCCAGCAGCCAGGGGCTCCCCAGGCCCCTGGAATTGGGCTCCCACATCCTGAAAAAAATCACCAGAAGTCCTTTGACTCTTTAATCCAGCTGTAGACTGAGAACTGCAAACAGGATCTTTGTCAAAGGACTGCTAAAAAATGAAATGCAAAAGCAGAACGATCCCTTTATCATCCAAAATGATGATAAATGGCGGTTTGAAAGTAGAACAATTTGTTCTTGTGTAGAAGCACGGGACCTGAACTGGGTATATATGTTTTTCACTCTTAGACTATTCTCATCAGTTGCTTCATGCTCGTATTAATAACAATTAATTATAATTTTATCCTGATATAACTATGTTGACTGAAATAGAGTCACACTGGGGATTAATTTGGTCCAGGATACTTTTCCATCACTGCGTTTCTCGCCCGTGTTTTTTTCAGAGTGTTATTAGAATAAATTAATTTGAAAATTGTTAATTGTTCAATTGTTAATTGAAAAGTTAATCTTATTCTCCAGATTCTCTAAACAGAAAACCTCTGATTCTTCTCAGCAAATATTTACAGCCCGGGACTTGGGCAGTGAGTGAGGATGCAGCCACGATGGGAGGACAATGGAAATTTTTAAACCCAAACACGATATTTACAAAGTCTGTTGCACACAATGGACAATATTGTAAAAGAAAAATATAATACATGTGCACAATAAGGTGAGAGCAAATACGTTTTCATTTTTTATTTTGTTGACTAGTATACAAGGTTCTAAAAAGGGATTTTTTTTTCTCCCTTTGTGAAGAACGCACTACAGATTTACAATACTATATTCCACTGTATACATTTGCTAACAAAAAATACCACTACTGTATCCACACCAGTGACAAATCTGCCAGGAAGTGACTAGTTGATATGCCTTTTTATTACTGCAGCTGCCTTGTTTTTTCTAGTCAAAATAAAAGAAAATCACAGGATCCTTAAAATAATAGCTGACAGCAGGTAGTTACTGAGAAATGCATGTCCCTGGCTCTTAACTTTGTAGCATCCATCCAGATGGCAGATTAGAGGCTGGGATCTGCAGGTTGGTGACAAATACATGGGTAATAGCATTCAGCTTGCCTAACTGTAAAAGTGAATTCACTATTCCTCTTTGATTGCAGACCTGACATGTCAGATGAGAGGAGGCTCTGGAAGAAGCTGCCAAAGCAACAGGACAAATAAACGCCAGACACAAGCGCTGCTTGATGTAGGATTACAAACACTGTACCCATCATCAATTCAAATTTAGCTGAGATGTAAAGCCAGCGGTGGGGGAACGTCACAGCAGCAGCAGGAGCGCGGAGGGCTGGCAGTGCCTGGGCATGGATACAGGAGCCAGGAGGCCCCCAAAGGCCTCTCCCCGTGGAGATTGGGTCTGCCAGGTGAAGGGAAAGCTCCTGGAATTGCCCTCCTGACATCTGGCGTGCGGGGCGCTGAGGAGCCACCCCCTGGTTTGCCCTTCTGCCTCTCCTTAGGCTGTGTTATCAATCACTCAGCTTTGGGACAGCCCTCAGCCATCTCACTCCTTCTCACTCTTCTTATTTTTTTAATTTCCTTGCACTCTTTTGAATTTTTTTTTTTAACTTAATTTTCCCCTTTTCTTTTCTTTCCTGAGAAGCTCAAAACCAAACTCAGGAGTGAGGCAGTGCCAGCTTGCTCCTCATCTCTTAACGCTGACCTTGCGCAGGGGGAGTCTTCCAGAGCCCAATTACTCCAGCCAGTAATTAGCTGTGGATGCCAGCGGAAGCTCTCTGGGTCGGGCCTCACCCTCTGCATTAGTCACAGGGCACAAACCCCAGCTCGGGGAAAACTTTCATTTTTTTTTGCACAGCAAAAATCCTGCTAGGAGCAGAAATGATGGTTTTAAGGGCTTCCAGTGATCTCAGTGTCACTCAGAACACTCACACGTTCAGTGCTGGAGTTGGGAAGAAGACGCTGAAAAGGGCAGACCAAGCTCCCATGTTGTGGGAGGAACTTTATCCCAATATTCCTATTCCGCTTCTTTTGTACTGTTATCAAAATAAAAATATGATGCGTCGTGTAATTTTTACTCCTCTTTATTCAATGAAGATGAAGAGTGACATTTTTGGTAGTGGTGGGAAAGAGGCAGGTAGGGAAAGTCTTTATTATAATTAATCACAGCTCAGGGCTTCACATTCAGAGTTGCCTTCGAACTCCAGGCTGCTCTTCCTTTGCCAGGAATAAAGCACTATCCATTGAAGCCAGCTTTTTAAAAAGTAAAGGTTATGTAAATCTCAGGAAATCCCACTTTATATATGGATTTGTTCAACAGGTGGATGTAAGATAACGTGAAAAAACATGGCAGATTAAAAAAAACCAAAACTGTTTAAATAGAATAAATAAGTATAAATGCATATTTTAAAATGTCTATTTGTGATCGTCTGTTTTGCCTCGACTGGTGACATCCTCTCTTCCTATAGAATCGTGGAATGTTCTGAGTTGGAAAGGACTCATCAGGATTATCCAGTGCTGCTCCTGGCCCTGCACAGACCCCCCAACAATCCCACCCTGGGCACCCCTGGGTGTCCAAGCCTCCTGGAGCTCTGGCAGCCTCGGGCCGTGCCCATTCCCTGGGGAGCCTGGGCAGTGCCAGCACCCTCTGGGGAAGAACCTTTTCCTAAAATCCAACCTAACCCTGCCCTGACCCAACTTCAGGCCATTTTTGACAGCTTCTTTACGCCGCTGCTTTTGCTCTTCTGTCCCTATTTTATTGCTTATATGACAAATTGTATCGGATAGCCAAACGCAAGAAAGACGATGGAAGCTCAGTGGCAAACTGCTGACTAAAATTTGCCAAAAATCAAGTCCCTCCGTCCTGATCATTGAGGAATTAGATGGGAATACTGCACAGCTATCACTTATACCCTGAAAAAATAATCCTCTTTTTGTGCCCTTCCTCCAGCAGGACTTGAGTGCCCCCAGCCCATCTTCCCAGGGCGCAGGAGTCCCAGCAATGAGGGTTAAATCGGGCTTTACACCTCACAGGTTTAAGGTTGAATTCTGGCTTAATTCAGGGGATTTAAAGCTGCGTAAGCAGATGCAGAATTTGGCCTAACTCTGTAATCTTTTCTCAAAATTAAAGCTCAGATGAGAGTGTGATGTGAATGAGCTTTTTTTGGTTTTGTCATTGCATTAAACCCTTATCTTCTCCATCTGAAAAAGCTTTTGCAGATCAAGCAGACCTGCAGTTCCTTCCAATTGCTCTGTGTTGCTGCAGTGGAAACCGAGGATTATTCTATTCAGATCAACAAGCTGAAAAGTAATGCAACGAAGTCAAAATTCAAAATCTTTTCAAGAGAATACAGGATAATGACTCTATCTACCAGATTTTGCATTGATAAAGGTTTAATGTTTCGCTTAATTTGCTCTGATATTTAAAGGACAGCCCCTCCTCACCTCCCCTTAGCACCTACACAAAGTTTCTTCGCTGAAGATCTGCTTTTCCCAGAGCTGATTTATTGCCCACAACTCTTGGTGTTCCTGCACCATTTTTATCCTAACTGATACTGATGCTCAAATAATTCTGTTTACCAGCTAGTCATCTAATCATCGCTTTACATAATCATATTTATATTAAGGAGATAGGAACAATTAACTTTGTTTTAAGTGTAGTTATTTGAAATACAGTACTGGTAATATCTGCCAGAAGCAAATAAACATATTAGCAGGAAATGCTTAAATGATCTGGATAACCCTATGAGCCAGCATAGCAGGTGGTAATATCCTGTTTTTAAATTACATTTCAGCAAGTGAACATAATAAATCCTCTTGTGTTATATATTTCGCTGGTAGCAACTTATACTCACATTATTCTATTTGACCTCATTACTGCTAATCATTATCACATTTTTAATAGCTGCCACAGTGAGTGAAACAGTTAATACAGTATTTCTTGCCGAAAGAGAGCCTGTCAGGTTATTGATGACAAATTAAAATTAATAAAGAAGATCTGTGTTGAATTTGAGGGAATGGAATAACTGCGAGCATCCAGATGATTGGAAAGGCCTCTGGGGTACTCTGTGAAGAGTAATGTTTTTGGTGTACGTGTATTGTCTTGAAAGGAACGCTAAAACTGCCAAATCTCTGCTTTTGCCTGGAAGACTTCCTGAAATAGGAGCTGTATTCTTTTGGCCCTCATCACATGTAATTTATCCCTGGGAGAGTTATTTCCTGCTCTGCACACCTCCGCTGGCTGCTGCAATAACAGCCCGTTGTTGGGGCTCCGCGCTTTTATTTACCTCGCTGAGGGTCTTTACAAGAACCATCACTGCCAGGGCCAGATGAGGCAGTAAACAAGTAGAACTCCAATCCTGAATCCCTGCCCTGCTCCTGGCTGGAAATTTAGCCTATTTGCTATTTAGTTAAAACTTTCTGGGGCTCTCCAATCCTCCTCGCAGCGACGGCAAAGCATCGCTGCCCTGCGTCTGGGCCGCGGCGCTGACGGCAGGCGCCGGGTGCTCACTAACTGGTTTTATAAAAAAATTAATGCATTTACATATCCCCTGAATGCTCCTGCTCGTGTTTATCGGAGGTGAGGGCTCTGTGGGGAGAGGGTGGCGTGGCAGGAGCCGTTCCCTGTCGAGGAGGGGCCGTTCAAGGCCATCCCGAGGTCCTGAATTAATTGCCTGTCGCGGTATTAGCTCAGTCCGCGGCAGACAGGAGCCCACGCTGCAGAATCACCACACATAATTTTGACTGTGCCCAGGAGGCAGGCCAGGGAGACTGAATTATCTCTTACCAAAAGAGAAAGTAGTCCTTTGAGGTCAACGGCGGAGGTCGTTGGTGGGTCAGCGCGCAGAAACGCCAAGGCGAGATCTGCCCTAAAAAGGGAAAAAATAATGGGCCAATTACCGCGCGTAAGCAACTCGTGCAGAATTCCTTCACACAAAGGGGTTCTCTTTTGGACTAGAGAAGGAGGCAGCAGTAGGTAACGGCAGCGGCATGGCAGGGGAGGCGCTCACAGGAATTTTTTGGAAAGAGAAGCAGAAGGTGTTGCTGTTAATTGCTCGGGAGGCGTTAAGGGGCAGAACTGCTGTGAAGCGTTCAGCAGATTCATCCGTGTTTCCTCCGAGTATGAAACAAAGCTCTGGTGAGTCACAGGCTCTGCTGGTCACTGACAGTGGTACATTTTGCAAAAAGGTGACATCATAATTCTAAAGCATCACCCAAATGAGGACCAGCCAAAACCAGGCTTGTTCCTTTTAGGAGTCAGGTTTCTTTTAGGAGTTTTGGGGTTTTTTAGGAGTTACTGAGAAGTAACTCCATTTGGAGGGGAGAAAAAGTGGCATTATGGACTTGGGAGTTGTACAGAAGTGGAGCAAGTCTGAGGGGTATAAACTCAGTCTCAAGGTTCAACTACAGCAAACCCTATCCCCACCCCTGGCCTGAGATATGGTCCTTTTGGAGTCCTGGCACTCAGCAATTGGATGCACAATGAAAAGATGTCAGGGGAGGTTTAGGTTGGATATATTTAGGAAAAGGTTCTTCCCCAGAGGGTGCTGGCACTGCCCAGGCTCCCCAGGGAACGGGCACGGCCCTGAGGCTGCCAGAGCTCCAGGAAAGCTTGGACAAAGCTCCCAGGGGTGCCCAGGTGGGATTGTTGGGGGTCTGTGCAGGGCCTGGAGCTGCACTGGATGATCCCGTGGGTTCCTTCCAGCTCAAGATCTTCCATGATTCCATGATTTAAACCTCCATCTGCACCTAGAAATGCACCTCCTCACACAGGATGGAAGGGCACTGACAGCCCCAGCACTGGAGGCACAATTTGTGTGGTTGACAAATACCGCTCCAATTGCTCCGCCGGTGAAATTTGAAATAAAAAAATATAGGAAATGAGGAGTTAATTCAATTAAACATTTTCCCACCCACATTTTACCTTTCCTCACCACTCAGGGGAATCATTCACGGAAAGTATATCACCAGCAGACTTATTTTTACCATTATTTTTAACTTAATGAGTATACCTTCCACATCAGAGGGAAAGTACAAAGGTTAAATTTTACATTAAGAGCACATTGCAACATGGTATGCAAATATCCCTATGCAAATCCGGAGCCGGCAGAAGATAAATGTGTTATATTTTTAACCAGTTAACTATGACTGTGAAGTATGGTGCAAGATATTCAGTAGTTTCATTTTATATCTTTCTTGTAAATAATGCATAAAGTATGTAGATGTTGTCAAAATATGATGAAGCTATTAGCTTTATAGTTTTCATAGTTAAGAATGTGTTCAGCATGTAGCTCCTAATAACTCATTTCAAAACGCAGACACCATTATAAAATATTTCTTGTTCAAGTGAACGTTATCATGTGACATAATGATTTTGCTTAAAACCAAGTTAAATGAGGAGTAAAATTAAACAATATTGCATGAATTGTGTTTGACTAATTTTGTGTCACATTATATTAGCCGAGCTTTCAAAATATGTGTTAATGACAAATAGTGTAAGCCCCTAACATACTTTATATGTCTGTAAAATCACCCTTAAGTCATTAGCTTTTAAAGGTTCATTTTGTTTGCAGTTTTTGTAGCCACTGGCTTTTTAGTGATTACTTTTGTCTATGAAACTAGACATGATTAAAAAAGAGATATTTTACATAAGTCTTTGGGACTTATTGCCATATTATGGGGGCATAGTGTGTGCATTAAAACAATGCCTAATAATTGATGAGCTCTACACTTTGGAGGTAAACAGAGTTAAGGGTGAATTTTAATGTTTACATTGTATTTACATAAGAATCAGGCTGAGCTCTTAATCAACAGTTTGTTTCTTTTATGTCTGGATTTATCCCTTCCCTGCTACAAAAATCTTTCATTCCAGAGGCAGCAAAAGTATTACAGATCCCTGGGTTTAGTTCAAAAACTGTAAAATCGGAGAATCTTAGGATGTTATGGGTTGGAAGGTCTTCGAAGATCCTCTCCTTGCACCCCAGCAGGGACACCTTCAACCAGCCCAGGTTTTCCAGTGCTCCATCCAGCCTGGTCTTGAACTTTTCCAAGGGTGGGACAGCCACAACCATGCCCAAATTTGTTCCAATAAGACAAGCGCTTACTTTTAATGTGTTATAAGTCCACCAGAGTTGAGCAGTGGGGACTCGCAGCCTTCACAGCACAAGTGGAGAAGCTTCTTTAGGCTTCTTGTCTCTGGGGTGAGGCTGTGTATGTTATATTTATTATATTAAATAATATTTAACATTCCTTATTTTACGTATAGTTGTATTTATAGACATAAAAATATCAACATATATGCATGCATTCTATCATATAATGTGTGTTTATATATTTATATATATGAAATATATACAAATATATACATATATATGTGCATATACAGATATCTGCATATATTCATATATATCTCTATATATCCATATATATAGATAGATGTCTATATATTTATTATATATTGACAGAGATAAATGATATATATTATATATTTCTATCTATCTGTCTGGAAGGGCCCACATTGCTAAAACAGAGAAGGGTAAAAATCTGCACCAGTTTCTTTTCTGGATTGGATTTTGGAGCTATCCAAGCCTTCGCACCCCAGTGGGCATCTCCAGTCTTTATTTAGCCATTTCCCTGGATTTGTCTGTTATTTTCTCCCCCTCTGTCCCATCAGAGGGATTTCAGTGAGGTGTCTGCCCCAGCACTGATCACTGGAGAACACAGACTGGTCTTTGCAGGTAACACCAGGGCCAGGTGAGGACAAACCCAGCTCCTGAGTTTCTCCTCAGAGGGAAAAAAATTGCTCTTTATGTGGTGATCTGTTCCTCTATATATTTAGTTATTAAAAAAAAAGAAAGAAAAAAAAGAAAAAAAGCTCCTCCCAACGGACTGGAATGATTCTGGATGGCTGTGGGAGGTAAGGGCAGGACACTGATGGGGGTGGGAAGGGGCAATGTGGTGTTTTTCAGTGTTTCAGTGCTCAAGTTCTTTGATAAAATCTTCATTCTGCCCACCCTACCCCAGTGCCTTAGAAAGCTACAGCTTTATCTCCAGAATTTTCCCTCTGGACACTTGTCAGAACAAAGAGTATGGACTTTGCATATCATTTATCCTCTTGTATATAAGGAGCTTGTCACATCTTAATGTTGAACCTCACCAGAGAGCAGACCTCTCGAGCACTCTGAGCTCTGCTTTGCATTTGGGTGGGAAAAGCAGATCCACAGGGCTGCTCCAGCTCCCGCTGCATCCGCGGCTGCGTCGCTGCTCCTGCTGTGCCGCTTGTGCCACGGCTCCCTGCCATGGGAGAGGGGCAGCAACGACCTGGGACACAACGGTGCCTGCTGGAAATCACTTCTGGGCGGCCAAATTCCTTCATCTGCTGCTCTCGTCGAACTTCTGGTGTGCTTTTGTGGCGTGATGTTGAAATGGCTCCACTTCTTTGGCAATTCAGCAAAGGGATTGAGCTGGGGCTGGTTGTGTGTCATTGCTGGACACACAGACACACACACACTTTGTCTGGTGAGAAGGCATGAACTGTTTATTACAAAAATCTGACCCCACTTTTATAGTATTTCTACAAAGGCCAGGGATTGGGGGAGAAGGCTGACACCTCTCCCCATCCCGTTGGTCAGGACAACTGTCCCTCAGCTGTCCATAGCTCTCAAACAAAAATGTAAACTACCTTGAATTAAGGAAAACATTGCTGCTATTTATAACACCCGTGTGTGAGAAACAACCTAAGAACTCTGAACTGTGAGACACAAACAGGAGGCTGAAAAATCGGGGCGACAGTGTGCATCCTACTTTGGAAAATTAAAGAAACTCCCCCCTAAAATCACATTGTGTAAATGCCCTGATATATTGCCGTGGTTTAGACCCAAAGCTTTCAGAATAGTGGTGTGGCCATCGTTTCCTGTGAAAGGAAGAGTTTATTGTCCCCAGGGGGAATTGTCCTGGCAGGAGACAGGGAGGATGTGGGTCCTGCAGCTGAGGAGGGAGAGGTTATCCTGCGCCCTGGCCGCTCATCCGGGGCTGAGGTCCCCGTGTGGCACCAACGGGGAGAGATGCTCCATGGAGTGCCAGAGCTGGGTGAAGAAATGGAGCATCAACATCTCTCTGCTCTTTTGGTGCCCAAAAACAGGGGTCACAGTGCAGATGTTTTACAGTGGGAGGAACTGAGCACTCCTGACACAGTGACCACTGAGGAAAGGTGATCCTCAGCCATCAGGGATAACACAGCTTCCAGCTGAAGCTATTTCCTTATCCGTGGGACTTTCCTGCACTTGGCTTTTGCATACTAAAATATTTAATAGCAGAATTTTTTGACCAGGTGAAGCACATTCTGAATATTGGAGGGGTTTGTGCGAGACCCACTGAGGTCCCTTCACTTCTCTGAGTTCCAGATTAGTCAGGTGGAAGCTCGGCGCGCTTCCTGACAATTTTCACAAGAGAAAAGCTTTCAAGGAGCTCGTTGAACACCGGAATGGTTGGAGATGGGCCTGATCACATTGGTTAATACTCTGCTTGATGCCTTGAGTTTGAGCTTTCCTGTAATTCAGGTTCTGTGCACGCAGGGGTGCAGCTCTGAGCTCACACTCAGAGTCACTCAGCTCTGCACACAGCAGGGACACAAAACAAATCCTTCTCCTGCTGCACACCAAGGACAACTTTCAGCCCAACAGCACAACCAAGGCTGGGCTGGAGGGAGGAACAAGAAGGATGGGACCTCACAGCCTGGAGCTGGAATTGGACAATTAAACCCCAATGTGCAAATGGACCAAAACTTATCAAAGTGTGAGACCTCGTGACTGTTTGTCCATTTTGTGTCCATTTTGGGTCCACCTTGGGTGTAGCCCTGGCCAGGCCCTGTCCTGCCCAAGGTGTACCTTAAAGGCCTTTTAATAACTCTCTACTTTATTCTCCAGCTCTGTCCAGTCTCTGCTCCAGCTCAGCCTCCCCAAGGCATCATTCTGACTCCTGATTAATACTCTGGGTTCCACTGATCCCAAAGCAGCACCAGCTCTGCCACAGTGGTACCCGGAGCTGACTGGACTGGTTTTTCCGCAGCTGTTTCTGGGGCAGCAGCAGAAGAAAAACAAAGCAGGTGAAATGGATGGCTCGCAGTGAAGCTGTTTAAATATTTATAAAACAGTTAGCTAAGGTTCAGGATCCATTTAACATAGCCAAATTTGATATGTTAAGGTGAATAATTGCTCTTCTGTAACATCATTCCACTTATTTATTAATTTAGTTCTTAAAATCAGATCACTACTTTGTCAATGACTCAAGGAATGATTTGGGAAGTCCCGTATTGTCCTTGGATCAGACTCTGAATGATCATAAAATGTCAATCTGAAATTAGGCCAATTTTTTGGAAAGAGTTGTTAATTTTCTTTCTGTGTTGAGATCAGAATTTGGAAAAGGAAAAGGAAAAGGAAAGAAGAGAAGAGAAGAGAAGAGAAGAGAAGAGAAGAGAAGAGAAGAGAAGAGAAGAGAAGAGAAGAGAAGAGAGAAACTCTTATCTGCCTAAACAAGATCATTTCACGGCAAAAAAAATCAGTAAATTATTTCCAAATTGGAAAATCACAATATTGCAATGAGAAAGAATCAATAAATTCATTTAGAAATAGCTTTTAAAATTAAGATAAAAGCTGTCAGTTTTTTTTTTAGGATGCAAAAGTTACATCTGAAGGAAATTATTTAATGTTTTAAATTCACCAGTGCTCCCCAGACCCTGTAGTACAGCCCAGTGTATGCTTAGAAAGAGCTACTTCATCTATTTAATTAAGAGAAACTACTATCAAAGCAGATTTCGCATTTAAAATTCGTGTTTAAACTTCTCACAGATTAAGTGAGCTTAAACAGTTGCTATTCCTGACTTTAACAGCATTATAAAATACATTAGAGATTGAGAGGATAAAATTCTGCCATGTTAGGTTATAACCTAACTGCTATTTGCAGTTGTAAGGACTACTAATGGCGCAGGGACAAGATTTATTATAGTAAAGACATCCTGCTTAACATTACCCTTGTCATTCCATTAATAATGACTGCTTATGAGCCATCTCGTTGGCATCTTTGTTGTCCTGAAAACTTAAAACTCACAGCACAATTCTTTACGATGTGCTACATTGCCCCCTCTGGGTATTCCTGACCATTATCCCATTTGGTTATATTCAAAACTGCTGCCTCCTGAGAGAGCATTAGGGCCGACCTTTAACCCCGCAATATTCTTGGTTCAAATGGCGTAATAACATGTAGTGAATATTTACAAGCATACTTATACTATAATAGAGTACTGCTGTGAACATTAGCACATATTTTCTGCTCAATCAGGCTTTGATGTAGAGCTTGGCTCGTACCCTGGAGAAAATGCAGTCCCCAATAAGCTGTGCTAGTGGAACACCCTTGAACCTCCGCAGCTCCTGCCAGGCAGCGCTGTGCCACGCAGAGGGGCAGGGACGCGCCGCCCCGTGCCATGCCCAGGGGCCCAGCGGAGCCCCGGGGGAGGCACAGCCCCTCCCGTGCTACCTGGGATTTTATGGGCCTTGGGAAAAGGTGATCCCATGGGGGAAAAGCGGATCAGGCTCATGGAGCATCCTGGGGTGGGCTGGCAGGGATCATCCGGCCCGACTCCTGGCCCTGCTCAGGACACCCCAACAATCCCAGCCTGTGCCCAAACACTCTGTGACCACTGCCCTGGGAGCCCTGTGGCAGTGCCCTGCTGCGACCTCAAAGCAGAGATCCCAGAGGTGCCAGAGCTGCGTTTTCCCTGCCCTCTCTGTTTCTTCAGCAGCCCTGGGGGTGTTTCCGCGGCACGCTGCTGACTTTGCTCTTCTCTCTGCATCCTGGCCAGTGCCATCCTCCAGGGGCTCTCCCTCTCCTTGCCATCATCCCTGGGGTCCCACGGGGACACTGGAGAGCCCTGGCAGGGCCCTTGTGAGTGGGGCTTGGTCCCAGAGCACCGTCCCTCACGACACATCCCACGCTGCCTGTGCCAGGGCTGCTCCACCGGAGCTGCTCTCCAGCCCTTCCCATCCCGACCTCCCCTCCGCTCCTAAGAGCTTCAGCCTGAAGGGGCAGAGTTACAGCTGGTCTGATAATTATCAGATTATCATTTATTATTATTATTATTATTATTTTTATTGTTATTATTATTATCAGATAATAATTTCACACCATAATTTCAAACATGGGGATTGCACTTGAGGGCCCTTTCAGGTTCACAGGTGAACATCTCTGCTGTGCTCAACAGGAGGGAGATTTGGTTCCCACACGGCCTCATGACGAGCTGTGCTTCCTCTGCAACTAACATCAAGTANGGATAAAATTCTGCCATGTTAGGTTATAACCTAACTGCTATTTGCAGTTGTAAGGACTACTAATGGCGCAGGGACAAGATTTATTATAGTAAAGACATCCTGCTTAACATTACCCTTGTCATTCCATTAATAATGACTGCTTATGAGCCATCTCGTTGGCATCTTTGTTGTCCTGAAAACTTAAAACTCACAGCACAATTCTTTACGATGTGCTACATTGCCCCCTCTGGGTATTCCTGACCATTATCCCATTTGGTTATATTCAAAACTGCTGCCTCCTGAGAGAGCATTAGGGCCGACCTTTAACCCCGCAATATTCTTGGTTCAAATGGCGTAATAACATGTAGTGAATATTTACAAGCATACTTATACTATAATAGAGTACTGCTGTGAACATTAGCACATATTTTCTGCTCAATCAGGCTTTGATGTAGAGCTTGGCTCGTACCCTGGAGAAAATGCAGTCCCCAATAAGCTGTGCTAGTGGAACACGCTTGACCCTCCGCAGCTCCTGCCAGGCAGCGCTGTGCCACGCAGAGGGGCAGGGACGCGCCGCCCCGTGCCATGCCCAGGGGCCCAGCGGAGCCCCGGGGGAGGCACAGCCCCTCCCGTGCTACCTGGGATTTTATGGGCCTTGGGAAAAGGTGATCCCATGGGGGAAAAGCGGATCAGGCTCATGGAGCATCCTGGGGTGGGCTGGCAGGGATCATCCGGCCCGACTCCTGGCCCTGCTCAGGACACCNAGATGTCCTTCCTCTGCAATTAACATCAATTAACGTCCTTCCCTACCTGGCTCCTGTCCTGCCCTCATCACTGTGGATCCACCTTCTCCAGCCCAGCTGTACCCACCCAAAATATCCCCAAAGCCTTTTCCTCTCCACTTTCCCTCTGTCCAGCATTTCCTGTCCCTCCGCAGCCATCAGCAGAGCCCTCTGCGGCACTGTCCCTTCCTGGATGGGAGCAGTGGGGTGCCCACAGAGGGTCACTGCCTCAAGCCATGGGATTGGCGCCTCCTGGGCCGTGGCAGGGGGTTAGAATGAGATGATCTCTTAGGTCCTGGAATGGACTGCTCAGGGAATTGGCGCTGGAGTACCCATCCCTGGAGGTGTTCCAGCAT
>WBMY01018671.1:124675-149675 GCA_013397315.1 Donacobius atricapilla
AGAAGAGAAGAGAAGAGAAGAGAAGAGAAGAGAAGAGAAGAGAAGAGAAGAGAAGAGAAGAGAAGAGAAGAGAGAAACTCTTATCTGCCTAAACAAGATCATTTCACGGCAAAAAAAATCAGTAAATTATTTCCAAATTGGAAAATCACAATATTGCAATGAGAAAGAATCAATAAATTCATTTAGAAATAGCTTTTAAAATTAAGATAAAAGCTGTCAGTTTTTTTTTTAGGATGCAAAAGTTACATCTGAAGGAAATTATTTAATGTTTTAAATTCACCAGTGCTCCCCAGACCCTGTAGTACAGCCCAGTGTATGCTTAGAAAGAGCTACTTCATCTATTTAATTAAGAGAAACTACTATCAAAGCAGATTTCGCATTTAAAATTCGTGTTTAAACTTCTCACAGATTAAGTGAGCTTAAACAGTTGCTATTCCTGACTTTAACAGCATTATAAAATACATTAGAGATTGAGAGGATAAAATTCTGCCATGTTAGGTTATAACCTAACTGCTATTTGCAGTTGTAAGGACTACTAATGGCGCAGGGACAAGATTTATTATAGTAAAGACATCCTGCTTAACATTACCCTTGTCATTCCATTAATAATGACTGCTTATGAGCCATCTCGTTGGCATCTTTGTTGTCCTGAAAACTTAAAACTCACAGCACAATTCTTTACGATGTGCTACATTGCCCCCTCTGGGTATTCCTGACCATTATCCCATTTGGTTATATTCAAAACTGCTGCCTCCTGAGAGAGCATTAGGGCCGACCTTTAACCCCGCAATATTCTTGGTTCAAATGGCGTAATAACATGTAGTGAATATTTACAAGCATACTTATACTATAATAGAGTACTGCTGTGAACATTAGCACATATTTTCTGCTCAATCAGGCTTTGATGTAGAGCTTGGCTCGTACCCTGGAGAAAATGCAGTCCCCAATAAGCTGTGCTAGTGGAACACCCTTGAACCTCCGCAGCTCCTGCCAGGCAGCGCTGTGCCACGCAGAGGGGCAGGGACGCGCCGCCCCGTGCCATGCCCAGGGGCCCAGCAGAGCCCCGGGGGAGGCACAGCCCCTCCCGTGCTACCTGGGATTTTATGGGCCTTGGGAAAAGGTGATCCCATGCGGGAAAAGCGGATCAGGCTCATGGAGCATCCTGGGGTGGGCTGGCAGGGATCATCCGGCCCGACTCCTGGCCCTGCTCAGGACACCCCAACAATCCCAGCCTGTGCCCAAACACTCTGTGACCACTGCCCTGGGAGCCCTGTGGCAGTGCCCTGCTGCGACCTCAAAGCAGAGATCCCAGAGGTGCCAGAGCTGCGTTTTCCCTGCCCTCTCTGTTTCTTCAGCAGCCCTGGGGGTGTTTCCGCGGCACGCTGCTGACTTTGCTCTTCTCTCTGCATCCTGGCCAGTGCCATCCTCCAGGGGCTCTCCCTCTCCTTGCCATCATCCCTGGGGTCCCACGGGGACACTGGAGAGCCCTGGCAGGGCCCTTGTGAGTGGGGCTTGGTCCCAGAGCACCGTCCCTCACGACACATCCCACGCTGCCTGTGCCAGGGCTGCTCCACCGGAGCTGCTCTCCAGCCCTTCCCATCCCGACCTCCCCTCCGCTCCTAAGAGCTTCAGCCTGAAGGGGCAGAGTTACAGCTGGTCTGATAATTATCAGATTATCATTTATTATTATTATTATNTGGAATGGACTGCTCAGGGAATTGGCGCTGGAGTCCCCATCCCTGGAGGTGTTCCAGGAGCGCCTGGATGCGGCACTCAGTGCCCTGGTCTGGGAGACAAGGTGGGCATTGGGCACAGGTTGGACTCAGGGGTCTTGGGGCTGTTTTCCAGCCTTACTGACTGTGTGATCCTGTGATTCTGTCTCTTCCGAGCCACTGTGGAATTCCATGTTTCTGTGACGTGCATCACTTCTGCACGACACTGACGAAAACTAGGGCATGCAAAAGGTCACTCAGCCAGGTTAATCTCTTTAGTATTAATTCAGGTGGGGGTTTTTTCAAGTTTGTTCCCCTGCATCGCTGTTCTCTCCTTCCTTAAGGACTAGACAATTATTCCTCATTTGTTATAAATCCACTTCTGCCATGCTTTGCTCTCTGTTTCCTGTTTCTGTACCGTGCCCTGTGGAGATTTGATTGCGAGTGCAAGTGATTATCTTGTGAAAGTTTCCTGATTTTCAGGGCTTGGAGGAGAAAGGGTCACTTCTCAGTTTTGTTGGTTTACGAGTGTGTTGTTAATCTGCTTAGAAGAGTCCAGCACAGAGGTAACATGAGCATTTGAAAGAAGAGTCTCTTGTGGTTATGAGAAACTTTGACTGGGCAATATCTGCCTGTCTCCAGCCAAAAAGAACAGAATAAACCTTCCTTATTTTCTTGGTGTAACTTATAAACCTGTTACAGTTTTTGCATTAAAATCTTCCTATACAAAGGAGATGTCCATTTTTTGATATTTTATTCATAAGATCCCTCAAGGTGTCATTGAAATTCTCTCAGCCTTTCATCAGCATGATCCACTCTTGGAGGGTACACCTGCACAATAGATGAAATGGTTGTCCTCGGAGAATAATGGCAGCCATCCTGATATTAATTTGGTTCCAAGTAATTATTAAGTTCATACCTTTCAGTTTGCTGGGAAACTTTTCCTTCCTTTTGACTTTCTTCCTTTTTTTTTTTTTTCCCCTCCTTTTTTTCTGTTCTAAATAGAATTAGCTGGGCTTGTTAGAGCTGCTCCAGACTCTCCATAGACTGATCCTCTTCTCTGGGACTTCAGCTCGGGTTGATACCTTGAATTTTTAGTCCAGAAATTATTGCTATAGTGTGTGTGAGGATCAATAATGGGCCACACAGAAATTTGCACCTGATGGGGGTAGTTAATGCTGTAAGAAAATAAAATACCTTTTATCACTTCTGTGCAGGTGTTACTCTATCAGTTACACCCCTGTGAGTGGACAATCAGGTTCAAGTCAGTTGTGGCCTCTCTCCAGACCATTTAGATGCTTTTTCTATAATAATATTGATAAAAAAAGTCAGATTATGCCCACAAATACATCTCAGCCAGGGGCAATTCCCTCTCCTTGTCCTGCAGAGCCAAGGACCAAACCTTCAGATGGTTTGGGACCAAACCTTTCCCCAGCAAGGCTGATGATGGTGGAAGAGCAACTCCAAATGACAAAATTCTTGAGAAGGTGCTTCAGTGATGAATATTTCCAAACTTGCCATGGCGCATCAGCCTTTTGGGGCTGGTGAGGGCCGAGGCTCAGCTCTGTGCATCCCACAGCGTGCAGAGCTCACGGGATGGCTCAGGCTGGGAGGGATCCCTCTGGGTCACCTGGTCCCAAACCCCGGCTCAAGCAAAGCCATCCCAGAGCGCAGGGCACGGGATTGTGTCCCGAGAATTCTGGAATATCCCCTGTGAGGGGACCCCACACCCTCTCGGGGCTCTGTTCTGTGCTTGGTCGCTGCACAGGGAAGAAAATTTTCCTCATATTCAGGTGAAACTTTCTGCCCACTCCTCTTGTCCCAAGAGGCTCTTTGGATGCCAAAAAAAAACACCCCACCAACAAATTTTTACAAGTGGTTGGAGAATTTAGTAGTCTTGCACTAAATATTTGTGCTGAAGTGTTTTCTTATTTGTGCTAAAGTTTTTTCTTCTGCAGTAAGATAAAGAAACAAGATAGCACCAACTTCGATACTTATATTCATTACATGTATTTTCTGTATGAGCCCACAATATTTCAGATCCAGCGTCTTTTTTGTAATGAGTGCCGTTTTTGTAATCAGTTTTACAAATAAGCATTCTAAGTGAAAAACTATTATCTGTATGAGCCCATGATACTTCAGACACAATGTATTTTTTATGGATTCCTTTTTTGCATGTAATGAGTGTCTTTTAAATGATTGATTTTACAAATAAGAAAAAGGGGAGCCTGTGGAAAAGCTGAAGAAGGTCTTAAATCTAATTAAAACCTTGCAGCACGAGGCCTGGAGGGTGCAGAGAAGTCCAGAGGAGCAGCCCTGGCCGCGTGTGTTGGGGTCTCTCCCATTTAGCCCATCCTCTTGCACACCCGTGTGAGGTACTGGCACATCTCTGCCTGTGATGATTAAGACAGAAAAGCCATTTTAAACACATGTTCTCTAGAAAAAAAAAAAAAAAAAAAAGAGTTTTAAAATTTTTTATCATTACTTGGGAGGCCTTGCCCATGGGTGCTGCTGCAGCACAGGGGTCTGGGCAGAGGAGCAGCCCAACAGCATTCCCTGTATTATTTGGGATTTCTCCTTCTTTCCCCTGGCTCTTGCCAACCAATTTGTATTTTGAAGAAAGCCTGCAAGAAATTTTGTGTTTTCTTCAATACTCTTGGTTTATTTCTGTTCACATCACTCCCCTTTTTCCCCCCACTGGCAGTAAATACTTGCGCTGAGACATCCATTTATTACAGGCTGGCAGTAGTTCAGTCTGCCAGGGTAGAGTGATCTGATTTTAGCTGCCAATAGAGCAGCATTAACAAAACTCCTCTGATATTTATCTGTGGCGCTGCCTTTTGCTAAATGAAGAACACAAAGTTTTGCACACGCTGTATTGGGAGTTTTATTGGGTCAGGTAGAGCACTTTAAACTCCCCTCCAGTAATTTTCCAGCCTGGGATAACATCCCCAGCACTCTCTGCATCCTACGATGAAGTTTTCTCCCATTTATTTTTCAGAAGCTGCCTCCTGAAAAAGGAATGTTTGCTGGGAATAATCCTTGTTTCTTTCCTGAATGAATTATGGAAAAGCCTCAACATGATGGAAAATGTTGGACAATGTATTGATCCAATTTTTTCTCCAATTGATCAGATTTTTTTTCCCCATTTTTCTCCTGTTGAATTATCTCCACTTTTACATGGAAAAGTACTTCGCATTTGTGTAGGTTCCACCACCTGGGGGTTTTATCATAGGAAGGATTCAGGCCACAAGTCTGTGCTCGAGCTCACTCAGACTGTCTGTGCACCAGCACAATGCTGTGGATACCTACTTAAAAAGTTATTTATTTCCTAATTCTCATTTATTAATTAATTTCATCACTTGTTCTCATTTATTTATTTACTTCTCCCTTTATTTTTAGGGGTTGGAGAATGGTGTGGGTTACAAATTGGTTTAACATACAGAAACACTCACTTGATAATTGTGTTTTACCTTCTTTTTGGGTTTTTTGTTTTTTTTTTTTTTGGTAGAATGATGGTGGCTTTAATTAACCAGCCTGCAGACGGGTCGGAGAAGTGATATATTTCCCAACACATCTCCATCCTTTTCAGCCATCATATACTTAAATTGCAAATCCCCCTGAACTGTAACCCAGCGTCTTACAGCTCCCAGTTCTATATTTCCCTGCAGATCCTCTGCCTCCAGTGGTGTCAGAGCTGCAGGATGTGACTGCTAATAAAAGGGATTAAACTGCAGCAAAGCCCCGACATTCAAATAATGTGGAGGGCCTGATTTAAGACCACCAAGACCGGGAACTGAGGGAGGAGAACCTCTGTGGGGTTGTGAGAGTGGCTGGGCTTGTGTGCAGCAGTGGGTGCAGTCTGGGGGCCTCCTGTGACAGGGCAAGGGGGAACGACTTAAAATGAAGGAGGACAGGGCTGGGTGGGATTTTGGGCAGGAATTGTTCCCTGCAGGGTGGGCAGGCCCTGGCACAGGGTGCCCAGAGCAGCTGTGGCTGCCCCTGGATCCCTGGCAGTGCCCAAGGCCAGGCTGGACACTGGGGCTGGAGCAGCCTGGGACAGTGGGAGGTGTCCCTGCCATGGCTGGGGTGGCACTGGGTGGGATTTAAGGTCACTTCCAGCCCAAACCAGTCTGGGATTTTATGATTCCTCAAGGATCACCTGTAATCTGCAATCTGCAAACCACAAGACTTTTTCTACAACTCTCCTGCTCTCGTTGAGGTCTGAGCAGGCACAAAGCTGGCAAAGATGCTGAGACTGGCACACCAGAATTGATTAACCAACCAAAAACTCGTTCTGCTCTCTGACTTCCTACAGAAATCTGCCCAAAAATCAAATTGCTGCCTGACAGGCCAATCTTCTGCCAAATTACAAGTTCTACTTTTCCACTGAGCAGCTTCAGCATCCTCCTTGTTTGGAGGTGTCTGGTGCTGTGCCAGGGCAGGGGCAGCCCAGTGCTTCTGTGTCACAGAATCACGGCCTCATTTTGGCTGGAAAACACCTCCAAGGTGATGGCGTCTCTACCCCTGATTTTTCAGCTGTTTTTATTTCTAAAACTCCGTTCTCACGAATTTTCTGTGAACAGAAGAAGATGTTTTTGCTAANCCCTGATTTTTCAGCTGTTTTTATTTCTAAAACTCCGTTCTCACGGGATTTTCTGTGAACAGAAGAAGATGTTTTTGCTAACTCTGTCTTGTTTTCATTCCTTCTTTAGAGGTGGAGAGAATTTGCTGTCTCTCTGTGTTGGCCAATGTGATTGAATGGGTGTTAATTCTAGCACCAATCAGTTTAGCTCCAGGGATCTGGTATATAAGGGGGTCAGACTTTGAATAAATACCTTTTTAGCCTTCTGACAAATTCTAGAGTCGTGCGGTCTGATTTCGTGTCCTACAGCGACAGAGTCCCCCCAGGCCGTGCCAAGCCCCCTCCTAAACCATGTCCCACCTCTGTGCTGTCCATGTTTTCCAGCCCCTGGCCGATTCCTGGCAGTCCTGGAGCCGCCCTGATTGGAAACTCCGCTGATCGATGCGAGAGGCTAAAGCTGCCATAAATCCAGCCTGCCACAGGCACCATCCAGGAGGGAGCTCTCCAGCCTGAGATGAGCTTTGGCAAATTTATCAGCGTGTGGGAGCGGGGTTGTAAATGAGGGAATTACAGTCGCCGTTAAGGTTGCTCCGTGATCTTCTCTGACTCCACGCCCATAATTTTAATTCCCAGAAAAAGGCCTGGGTGCCAAGTGCTTTATAGGCAGAGGGATGACTTCCACAAACTTGAGGAAGTTTGATATCAGGTCTGCAATGGCAAAGGGAGTGGATGTGTTCTCTTGCACTTAAAATTCAAAATATCCTCTATTTGACTATTCAATGCTTTTTCTTCCTCCTCTAATCTTTTTTCTTTTTCTTTTTCTTNTTTTTTTTTTTTTTTTTTTTTTTTTTTTTTTTTTTTTTTTTTTTGTTTTTTACATGACCATTAAAGAATACGTTTTCTCCAAATCCCGTGTTTAAAATCATGGAAAGCACCAGCCTGGAACCCTTTTCCTGGAGGATGGATTTCACTGAAGCTGTCTCATGTGCACCTGCCCCTCTTGGGCTCATCCTCTTGCGGATTCTTCCAAGATTTGCGAGAGGTTGTTGCTATGGCACAGACCTTGCCGGGGATTTAATGACCTGTACTACTTTGCATTGAAAAGTTTTACTAATCTCCTGCTTGAAATGGCTTTTAAAGCTGTGTTGGAGGCAGGGTCTTGGTTTAGAGCTCCCTTCCTATCAGTGAATTTTCTTTAGGATTCACAGAATCACACAAGGTTAACTCTATTTCTTCTTTATCTCGGGCACGTCATGGCTGGTGATACTTTGCTAAATATACTGAGTTTTAAATCCATCCCAAGGGGCTTGGCTATGAAATCCCTCGGGGTTTTCAGGGATGAGCAGTGGGAAGGGGGGCACAGGATGCACCAGTGCCTCCACACCCCTGCTAAGAGCTGAACTGCTGCATGTTGGGTGTTTTGGGGTGTTGTGGGGCTCAGGACACAACATCTGGGGTCAGTTAATGGGATTACTTTGCCCTGAGCCCTCTGGGTGCCTCTGCTGGAACCTGGGACAGGATCAGGTCCTTCCACCTTTAACGGATTCCAGCTTAGCTAAGACTTTTTTTCTTCTTTCTTTCTTTCTTTCTTTTTTTTTTTTTCTGTCCCTGATGCCTTTTTCCTTCAGAAATAACTGTTTATAATCAGTTTAATGCAGATGAAACCATTACTTCTTCACTCTTCAGAAACTCTTTATGCTTCTTAATTAAAGCCTTTGTCTGAACACAAAATAATTAATACATAAAATGAAGCAGAGGGAAAGAATCGACTGTGAAACCAGTCACTCAGTTGTATATTTAAACAATATTTAATCATTAGAGTAACACAGTGCTTGCACTTTTGGAAAGAAAACAAGCCTTATGCTTCATGTTTATTTAACACTTTGACTAGTTCATTCTTGGAGGTATGAAATGAGGCTTATAGAGTGCCAGAGCAGTAAATCAGACGTTCTGAAAATTACTGGGTCTTAAACAGTAGTGTCATTTTAAACCTAAACAGTTCAGTGGTGCACCAGCACATAAAAGTGACCTCTTAGAACAACATCTACTGTTTATACTGAAAGGCGAGGCAAGGAAATAAAAACAAGGCATAAAATACGGTGCAGTGAGGATGGCATTTACTTGTGTTCCTGCCTCTCTTCAGGACGCTGATGGGCGTGATGGCTTTCACAGAATTAATGCATTAAAGACAGTCCATTAAAAAAAAAAATTAAAAAAAAAATCATGGAGATCACAAATGTGCACAGACCAGCTGTGTATAGCACAAATTTTCGGCAGCTTCTCACACCCAAGCCCTTTCCACCTGAGTATTCACTCAGATTTTAAACCTCATTTGGGTTGGCACCGTGGCTGCTCACTTTACAACTTCTTGCATCGGCAATCACATGAAAGAATTTATTGTCGGGGATATTTGCTGGGGGGAAAAAACACACGGATTCAAGGCAAATACTCCATTTCTTTTGTGGAGAGCGAGCGCTGGATGTTTGGATTGTAGGTGTGGTGTGCTTGCCCTTTGCAAGCACAAAGGCCCTGCTCCACCGTGGGTTGTGTACGGGTTTTTATAACCAGCTACACGCTTGGCTTCTGAGCACAGAATAACCACAGAGTTTGGCTCAAAAACGAGCACTTTTTGCCCAGATTGTTCGTTAACGTTTTTTACCAAGCTGTACTCCGGAGAGGAGTGGGCAGAGAGGATTTTGAGTGGTGTGTAGGTGAATATTTGCCGTGAAACCTGGAGATTCCCTCACCCCGAGCCATCAGTCATTCCTGAGGTTTGGGGATGTGTTTAAAACCTCTGGAAATCCAAGTCTGGCCCACCTCAGGACTGAGCCAGGTTTATTACTCAGTCCCTGAGGGTTTTCCAGTGCTGTTCATTCTCCTAATGGGATAAATGGAGGGAAAACTGGCTTGTGGAGGTAAAAAGGCAAAAGCACCTTCCCAGCTGCCGGGCTGGACATGGCATGTGGAGCTCCCATGGACCACCCTGACCTCGGACAGCCCTCTGGTCAGTCTGGCTCGTGACCCTTTGGGAGGGGCTGCTGGGCAGAAATCTCTACTGGTCCTGTTCCCAAAACACATGTGAGTACGAGGTGTGAGTTTGCTTTTGGTTCGTTTTATTTTGTAGGACTTTGAGCGTTTTTTTGGGGTTTTTTTGGGAGATTGTTTTTTGGTGATTTTCTGGTTTTTTTTGGGGGGGGGGGTTGTTTGTTTTGTTTTGTTTTTAATTGTTGTTTGGGGTTTTGGGGGGGATTTTGTGGGGTTTTTAAGAGGACACATTTACCTTTACATTTACATGTACGTTTACATTTACATGTACATTTACATTTACATGTACATGTACATTTACACGTACATTTGCATTTACATTTACATTATATTTACCTGCTGGAGCAAGTCCAGAGGAGGCCACAGAGATGTTCCAAGGGCTTCTCAGACCAAGTGAAAGTGCAGATGTGGATGAAGCTGCTCCAAAAGAAATGTCTGGAGGGCTCCTTCCTACCTCAGACCCCTCATTTGGTGCTGATTCTGTCCCTCTATTCCCCTCTCATGACATCCAACCTGGAGCCCTGGATCCTGGGATGCTCAGCACAGGAAGGATGTGGATTTGTTGGAGCAAATCCAGAGGAGGGCACGGAGCTGCTCCAGGGCTGGAGCCCCTCTGGAGCTGAGCCGGGACACCTGGGGGTGCTCACCTGGAGAGGAGAAGCTCCAGGGAGAGCTCAGAGCCCTTCCAGGGCCTGAAGGGGCTCCAGGAGAGCTGGAGAGGGACTGGGGACAAGGCGTGGAGTGACAGGACACAGGGAATGGCTCCCAGTGCCAGAGGGCAGGGCTGGATGGGATTTTGGGAATTAGGAATTCCTGGCTGTGAGACTGGGGTGGCCCTGGCACAGGGCGCCCAGAGAAGCTGCCAATATCATAAAGTTTTTAAGGCTCTGGACTCCCAGAGTGAGTGTCTCGGAAATTGGGGACCAAAGGGGAAATCTCTGCGGAGACAGAATTTGCGAATTCAAGAACTGCTCCCCTAGGAGCAGGTAATGATGTTTATTTCCGTGTTACATCACATCAAGAGCCTAATGAAGAGGAGTGATGGGTTTAAATTTGAAGAGCACATGGAATGTGATTTTTATTAGGTGGGATCCTGAGTGAACAGAACATTGAAACTGTAATTATGAATATTTTACAAATGTGAACCTTCAATTAACTGTGTCGGTTGTGTTTGTGAACTATGGAGAACTTGCATTATTAATGAACACACAAGGTTAATATTACTTTATTTATCATTTGGAATATGGCTTTTGAGTTAATCATACAAGTCCTGCCACATTCAATTTTGATTAATGCAGGAAGTTCAGGCAGGCTTTGTTAAACAAATATTTATTATGTGTGATGTATTATAAAGTAATAAAGCATTTTTTCTCCACGTCAGGTCCTATACACAAACCCCTTCCACTCTGGTGAAGAGTTTAACATGTAAGCAAACATCCTCTGGTTATGAGGACAACAAATAAATCATGAGAGTCTCCTGTGTGATTTTTTTTTTTTTAATTCAGATTTAATCCCTCTTACATAGAGGAGGTTGAAGTGTCCTGCGAAGTGTTCTGCACCCCCATGTGGGTTTGATGTGCAGATTGATGCTGAGGATATTTGCTGTAATTCATCCCCTTCCTTCTACTTCTACTCCATTTCAGTGCAGCTGAAGAATTGGGCTACTTTAAAGTCCAACACCATTGGTAGCAAGGCCAAATTATTCCAAATAACAAAGGGTTTCAACAGCTAAAATAGAGTTTGGGGAAGTTTTGGGGAGGCTCAGGCTGGGGAATGCGGTGGCAGGGTCTTCCAGCAGATCTGTGCCAGTGGATCCCCTCGGAAGGGAAGGAGGATTTTGGATGTGAATGAAAAACTTCTTTGCCATTCCATTTTTCTGCAACGCAGCATTGTCAGCCCAAAGCTTTCACAACTAAGAGTGAAATCTGATATTTTTAAGAATGCCAAGAACTCTTAGTGTGGGGTTTGGTTCAGAAAAGAGTTAAGACTTGACCTAAACCTCAGTGAAAGCTGAGAGACCAACACAGCAACTTGATTCAAGAGTCTGAGGCTTTAAAAATACTTCCCCAGTCACAAGACCAAAGGTACAAATCCCATGAATTACAACACAGTTAATGAGTTTCTTCTGAAAGAGAGTTCTTCTGAATGCCAGCTTTGGCAAGTTTGTGTTGGGCAATAGGCCACAGCTTAAAAGTGTTAGGAGGATTTAAAATTATTTCATTTAGGGGTGAAATACGAATTGTATTTAAAAATATGGAACCATAAGTTTATCCTATATAATTTATGTGTAGGTTTTTTTCTGATTTAATGATGCTCAACCCCTCCTCTTGTACAATCAAAGCAGGGTCTTGGTTTGGAAAGGCCTGTGGATGATTCAGTGGTATTTATTTTTTAATCTTCAAACCAATTTTTTTTAATAAATGTTCCATCAGCGATGCACAAGTTTAACGTCTTTTTTTCTTTTTTTTTTGTTTGGTCAGTAAAATGAATAAATAGTTGGGCAGTACCTAAGTTAGGAAGGGCTCCATCCTCCTCCAATGTCCACGGAATGCAGCCGTGTCTGCTTTAACCAGTTTCAGTGTAGCTGTTACAACTCCCATCCATAATACATGATCAGTTTGTAAGAATTTCCTCTACATGTGAGAAACAGACTTAATGCCCACGTTCTCAAATTGGAGTTAGTTATAAATAATGCACTAATAGATGTGAAAGAGCGTAAATGATTCCTTTGTGTGGTACCTGCGAGGTTGTTAGTGCTTCTTTAAAAAACAAACAAACCCCCTTTTGCAGTATATTTATTCCCATCTCTTCCATCAAAGGGGTTGCAGTCTTTGTACCTTTTTATGTAAATTAAAAAATCTTTAGCCAGTTCTGTGTCAAAAATAAATAGTTGAATGAGCTTGCAGACAACATTTATTTTGTATGTACATTAATGGGCACTTCCATTTTTTTCCTGCAGGCTAGAATCCACTTTGAAATTCATGTTTGATAAATTCCCTGGCTTTCCGAGTAATTTAGCTGTCTATAGGGCTGTTGATCCTTTGAGTGTATTGCTGAACCATTGGGACTTGTGCACCACATCTGCATATCCAAGTTCAAATATATACTCAAGATGATTGGTTTAAACTTTAAGTTGTTGATCTTATTCCTGATAGATTTGTTAGATTGTCTCCCATTTCATTTCTAAAATCTGTGCCTAATCCATAAATACCCCTTCTTAAATATGTCTCCAATAAATTCACTGATTGAGTTTGTCATTCTGTAAGCACAGGGCTGAATTAATATTCAGTGTAGCCTGATAATCTTTAGACACAATGCTGGCTGATGCTGCGTGTGGCAGTGGAGCGGGGCACGCTCTGCACAGCCCCAGCAGAGGTGCTGCTCTCCAAAGTAGCAAAATTCCCTCTGGAAATTCCCCTCATGCCTCCTGAGCGTTTAAAAGGGGATCCAGTTCTCGCTGGGGTATGAAATGAGCGGGCAGGGGTTGGGATTATCAGCCTTCCTGAGGCTCAGGCTCCTTCAGCTTTGCTTTTTCACTCTTTCTCAGGTGGCTGAAATGTTTGGTTTGAGCACTTGGTTGAGGTCCTGAGAGGCTGACCTGGAGCAGAGGCTGGACAGAGCTAAAGGAATAAAGCAGGGATTTATGAAAAGGCCTTCAAAGGATGTACCTTGGGCACTGCAAGAGCCTGGCCAGGGCTGCACCCAAGGTGGACTCCTGGTCATGAGTTTTCACACTTTTATAAGTTTTGGTCCTTTTTCATACTGGGGTTAATTGTCCAATTACAGCTCCAGGTGATGAATCTCCATCCTCCCAGTTTGCTCCCCTCAATTCCCTGTTGTTTGCATTTTTGGGGCCTGAAGCTGCAGCGGTGTCCTTGGTTCTGGGGCTGGAAAAGGATTGCTTTGTCTGCCCGAGCTGCGAGGAGAACTTGCTGACGCTTTCTATGAAATTCAGTCACGCACCAGTGCAGTGCAGAATCTGGAAAATACAAAAAGCTAAAACTGAAGTTTTAAGTTAGGGTTTCTTACGATGAGAGAGGACGGAGCTGATGCAACACCCAAATTTCAGCACTCAGAGCTACAGAAAACAGAGAAAACAGAGCCATCTGCAGCCTCCAGCCAGGCTGGCTCCGAGCCCGAGCTGCCCTGAGCTGCTGTGCCATCCCCTCCAGGCCCAGGAATTCCTTCCCTGCCCTCCCCTCCTGCTCCCAGTGCCACAGCCAGCCGGGGGTGATGCAGGGATGCAGGACTGGGATGCTGGAGAGGCACCAGACCAGGGAACTCCTGCACAGGAGTTGTGTGAGCACGGGGCATCGCTCCCAGTTTTCACCCCTTCCTCACAAACTTCTTCCAAATGTTGTGGGCACTCTTTGGATAAAGAGAGGGTGCATTTAAAAGATGTCCTGTGAATGTAAATTAATTCAAAACTCTTTTTAAGCATAAGGAATTCTGTTATAAAACAGAATTCAGTCATTCAGTGGTAAAACTATTTGTCTGGTTTGCTCTGAGTGTGTCCAAATGCGCTGCAAAGTAGGAGAATCATTCAAATAATTTAAACTTGGAACTTTTGGGAGTTTGAAAAGCCTGGTCTAGAGAAAGGTGGTTGGAACAAGATTGTCTTCAAGGTCCCTTCCATACCAAACCATTCCATAACTCTTATTTATTTTCTTGTTACAATTTTAGAAGACTGACATTTATTTTCTTTGTTCCATTAAAAAAAATTCCTTAACCTGAGAAAACTTTGCTTTGCTTTCTAGAGGGGTGGGGTAAGGGAACAGTGTGGGTGCAATAACCTAGTCTAGCACTAATATAACAAGAATTTCAATTAAAATCCTCCTCCTTTTTTTTTTGTTTCTATTCTTTATAAGGAAATTATTCTAATAATGTACCTTGTGTGGTCTTTCAAGGTAAATTCCAATAAGTTCCTTGTCTTAATTAATAAAAGCGATCTGACTAGTGGTACCAAGAGTCAAATTTAGAGTCTCTGGGGCCTTTTTGTGACAGAGAGGAAAAGAAATGCAGTGGGGACAGTTTTTCTGCTTCTGTGGGTTTGGTTTTTGTGTTCTTGTTTAGATTGTTTTGTTTTAATAATACCTAGAAACTTGTCTTAGGTTTAAAACTCTTAGTCAGGGTTTAATGAACTGAATTGATTAACATCACAGGGATTAGAGAAATATTTTTTAGTTTTAAAATGTGTGTAAATTTATGTGGATATATATATCTTGCTTGCCTCACAGAGGCTAATGTTTATTATTAAATGTCTTTTTAAGGTATTTTTAAATATTATTTTTAAAATACCTTTTGTATCATGCTTTTTGTAGGGGAGAAAGTTGTATGCAAGTGGCCCTGGATGGGGAGAGCCCTCAACTCTGACCTGAAATTTTTTCAATCTACGCAAAATCCAGTTTTGTCAGAAGCAGCCCCACAATGCCGCCGCATTTAACATGATTTACAACTTTGCTCCCTTAAATTAACAAACTGCTCCATATTTCATCGAGGTAATTAGGCACATCTGTAACCTTAATAATGTGACTTTCTGGCAGGTGCAGTCCTGCTGAAGCCCTTCAGGCCAACTTCGTCTTCCCAAACCGAGCACATCCGAAGCTCTTTGCTCCAGGGGATCCGTCCCACCTGTATCCTTTATTTTTGGGCTGCTGTCAGTCCTCTCCTCCCCACTGCTCTGCGTTGAACAGCCCCACTGTGGGTGGTTTGGGATGGCCAGGGAAGGAGTTTATGCCCAAAGTGCCTTTAGATTGGTGATGAAGTCATTTTTCTCAGTAAAATGTGGATTCTGCTCACGGAAAACAGCAGACCCAAGCTTCAGCATCCTTCTGCTCCAAGTCAGTGCTCTGGGATTCACCTGTTGTCCTTCCAGTGCTTTGTCCTGCTGTTTTGTGCTCTGATTCCTTTCTCTGCTCACTCAGTCTGGGATTTTTGGGCTCCGAGGCTGCTGTGATCCTGGTTTCTTGTAAGGAAAAGGTGGCAGAACTCCAGGGAAAGCTCAGCCCAAGCAGACGGAAATTTCCTGGCTGGCAAGTGGAAGAACACAGACCTGGTGCTCCTGGAAGGATTCATTAAATGGTTTGGGTGGGAAGGGATTTTTAAATCCCACCCATTCCCACCCCAGCCATGGCAGGGACACCTCCCACTGCCCCAGGCTGCTCCAGCCCCAGTGTCCAGCCTGGCCTTGGGCACTGCCAGGGATCCAGGGGCAGCCAAACCTTTTCTGGGCACTTTGTGCCAGTGTTTTACCACTCTCATCATAAAATATTCCTTACATCTAGGCTGAACCTCCCCTCTGTTAGTTTAAACCATTCCCCCTTGTCCTGTCACTGCAGGCCCTACTAAAAAGTCTGTTCCCTTCTTTCTTAGAAACCCTTTCAAACCCTTTTACCTGTTTCCTGTCTTTATTTTTCCAGTGAAAACACTTCCTTAGCAGAGTGTCTCAAGGCAGCAGAGACACAGCGACCACTTCTGCCTCTTCCCACTGCTCTCTTTGCACCTCTTCAGCAAAAACCGCCTTAGAATTCACATTTGGGTTGGGTTTCTCCATCTTCGAAGTGGCACAGCCTCAGTCAGGAGCTGTGGTTTATGTGTGTGTGCAGCAGCGCTCCCGTGCAGTTTGTAATCCCGGGTTTGGGTTTGGAGCTGTGCTCATCCCTGGAGCAGGCCTGGGCAGCTCTGACTTTTGGGCTTGTCCAGAGCTCCCTGAGCTCTCCATGGAGTCGGGAAGTGCCCGGCAGCTGGCTGCAGATGTGCAGGATGTGCCTGCCTTGGATGGACCTGTCCCTACCTGCACAGTCCTGGCGCGGCTGTTTCCATCTCCAAATGCTTCCCTGGAATTCCTCCTCAATCCTCCTGGATTCTTCAAGCGGATAGAGAAAATCTCCCTGACTGATCCATCCCTGAGTCCTTCTGGGTTCTGCTGGGGTCACCCCGACTCACCCTGAATTATTTCTATGCTTCTTCTGGCCTCTCCTTTCTCCACAGAGCAATTCTGGGCACTTTTCTTACATCTCAGCCATTTTTCTATTGTTCCCTTTTTCCTGCTCCTTCTGAACTTCTTCCTCTGGGACTTCTGGGCATTTGTAAGAGATTCTTTGGGGCTCTTTCCATTGCTCTGCCACCCCCTGATTTTCCCTGCACCCCTGTCTTTCCTGGTGGAGATTTTTTCTCCCACCATCCCCTCATTCCTTCCCAAGGGGCTCATTCCCCCTGCTCCCATCCCTCCTTCCCCTTCCCTCCCTCCCTCCCTCTGGGCTGTCGCAGCAGCCCAGGTTTGCTGTAGTCAATTTTTGTTTCATCTTGTAGTCAGTCTTACATAAATAGTGGGAGTTTGGCCTTGCCCCGGGTGATTGATGGGAAGGTATATTTGTACATATCGATTGAGATAAAAAATTAGTAGTTTGCAATAGGAAAGGCAAATTAGTCATCAGAAGGAAGGTGCTTGGAGTATTTTAAGAGTTCCTTGATTAATTCTTGTGCTGTGAGTTCTTCTGACAGTAAGTTTTATGTCCTGAGATGTGGGAGGATGAGGCAGTAGTATCAGGTTATTGCAAATTTTACTTTTACTCCTCGCTGATTTATTTTACTGGCTCTCACCAGGATTAGACACAGAGGGCTAAAAATGACTTCATTTTGGGGTGACAACTGCCCTTTTCTGTGCTGGAATGAGGAGCCAGGAAGGAGGGGGGGGAGGCTTTAGCTGTGAAATTATTTTCCTTTTTATGAAAATTAATATTTAAAAGCTAGCCTGTGTAAAATCAAAATGGCCTTTATCCACGGTGACAAGCCCATCAGCTGGATGTTATCTCTAAAGGAGGAAAGGACTAATTCTGTGATACACTGATTAGGCTTAGAAGTAATTTTTTTCTCTGCTTACTTGACAATTTTCTCCCTAATCACCTCATTGAAAGTAGTTTTTAATAAGCATCATAGGAGGCTGAGAGCTCTCGATCTTCCTAAAATACTTTCCACTTTTCCAAGGATGCTGCAGCATGTTTTTTAGTTTTCCTTTATTGCAAACTATAATAGAATTGTTCCCAATAAAAATTGACTTATATTTGGCACTTTTAATTTGTCCAAGAATAATTTAGATAGAAATTCCAATTACTTTGGAAGGAAGGCATTTGCTCCATACTCTCCGAGCTTGTTTAAAAGGAAGTCTTTGATAATTTGCAAGCATTTCTCATGAAAGGCAATTTTACTTAACTGGAATCCAGAAGGAAAAAAAAAAAAAAGGATACACAGAGGTTTCAATTTTTAAACTGATAACAAAGCACTATATTTGTGCTGTTACATTTCAGCACAAAGAGGCTGCAAAATAACCTTTTTTAGTTAATGGGAGAAAAAAAGATTTAATTGCTGTGAAACACTTATTCTACATATTATCTCTTTGATTAGCAGACAGTTGTAAATGACTTATTCAATGTAATTGCAAACTCTGGCATGGAACCCAAAGTAAATTATTTGTGTTTGCAGTCAGGGTGAGTTTGAACACTTTTAATTGCAGGATTTTTTGAGCTTAGCAGAGGTTCAGTGTTCGGGATTTAGACTTTTCGTGGGGGTTTGAGTGTTGGTGCCCGTCAGGCTGGGATTTGGATGCTGTGCTTTGCAAAGTGCGCCAGAGGAAGGGCCGGCACTTCTCCTGGTGTCTGCTGCAGAGTGCCCCGTCTTCTGAAGGACTGCCAAGTCTGGTGGTTGAGTGGGGAAAAAAATCAAGGAATCAACAAATCCTTGGAAAAGCCCCCTCAGACCATCTCAGAGTCCACCCATTCCCCAGCACTGCCAGGGCCACCCTTGCCCAAGTCCTCACGTCCTCATCCTTATCCTCATCCACATCCTCATCCTCATCAACATCCTGATCCTGATCCTGATCCTGATCCTCACCCTCATCCTCATCCTCATCCTCATCCAAATCCAAATCCACATCCACATCCACATCCACATCCTCACCCTCACCCACACAGTTTTAAATCCCTCCAGGGATGGGGACTCCGGGTGTGTTGGGTGTCTTTGCCCCCTCATTCCCACCTCTTCTGTGCCTCACACCAAGCTGCAGCTCTGACAACAACCTCCTGCCAGCCTGAATCTCTTCCCGGTGCTGGAACTGTGAGAACGTTCTCTATAAATTAGGGAAGATGATTGCCTCATGCCGTGGATGCAACAGGATCTGATAATCCCAGCCGCTGGCAGAAGTCAGGAATATTTGGGTCAGTATGAGAAGCAGGGAAAGGGTAAGGGTGAAGCTGTGAGTGGGAAAACCAGGAAACCCTGGAATTCTGAAGTGCAAACCTCCACCTGCGAGCTGTTGTCACAAGGGGAAGCACCAAGGGAGCTTTTTCCATGAGCTCTTCCCCACATGAAGGCGGCTGGCAGGTGGCACCACCCAAAACTCCGCGCAAGGAGCGATTCCAGTGCGGAGGGTGGTGGCGATGGCCTCAGCCCCGCTGGGAGCACGGTCACACCCAGGAACAGCAGAGAGGAACTGGGGGACAGTGAGCAGGAAACTGTCCTTTGAGGGATTTCAGAGCAGATCCTCTGCCTGTGCCTGCTTTGGGGAGCCGCTCGGTCCGGCACGGAGCTGATCTTCTGCAGGATCTCAGAGCTCAGTGCCTGCCTCTGCTGGAGCACTGGGAATGTTCCCACTCCCGCTCGAGGTACCCACCCATCCTCTGCTGCAGCGCCGAGGGCCAGCTGTTAAACTGAAACATCTGCTCTCCAAAATATTAACGTTTCCAAGGCGGGGCTGAGGAGGACTTGGCTGTGCAGTCGGTGTGGATGATTTTCTGCGGGAGCGCTGGGAGCTGCTCGGGAAGCCAGGATCCTCTGCAGGTGGCTGCCCGCTGCCACCAGCTCGTGTCACTTCCCTCTCCACCTGGTGCCCCTGTCCTGATGTAACAGAGGCCCTCACGGGGCCTGATTTCAGCCCGCGTTGCTGGAACAAGAAGCAAAGCCAGGGTCCTGTGCCAGGTCACGCAGGGCTCTGGGCGCGTGTGTCGTGCAAAGCCACCACCCAGCAAACAGGGGGGAACCAAGGCAGAAAAAAAGAACAAGCGGGTTATGAAAACCCAAACCACGCGTGCAATTGCATATGCAAAGGCCTTGTTTGGGTTTGTGCTGAATTTCCATGAGGAGTTTTTTTGTTTTGTTTTTTTCTCTCTTTGCTGCAGCAGCACAGATTTGCTGGATTCTTGTGAAACGGAGCAGGAAGGGGTCTGGGCTGCCTCTGCTGCTCGAAGTGCACCTCTGCCACCAGTCAGAGACACGGGCAGAGAGGCTGAAAACATCCCCCTCCTCCTCCTTAATGCCACCAGGAGCGAGTTAGGGCTATTTACTCTGGATTAACACACTCGATTTCTCTTTTAAACCATTGCTTTAGACTTTCCAGTCAGTTCTCATTAGTTACTAGTTTAGAAGCCCATGGTATATTTAGACATCATATACATTTGTCAGTGAAGAGTAGCTTAAATGATCTACTTTGCTCACTGCTTAATTATGTTATTTTACTGTTCCTGAAAACCTGACACAAGGCAAATTTACATTACTGTGTTCCTAATTAGCCAATAATCCTTAAGGATTTGAATGATACATACCCAAAGTAATTTCCTCGTTCACTAAATATGAATTTCCTTACGTTAGGTTAAGAAGAAGGCACGATGACAGCAGGCATCTTGGTGATGACAGCTCTCCACGTGTTTGTCTCCGGAGTCAAAATCTATTAAAAGACACATAATGATCTCGGCCCTATCTTAAAGTGTAGAATGTGAAATCAATAGGGTTGTGTACAAAGGGGAGCAGAATTTACCTCTTTGAACCATTGTTAGGTTGCCCAGCACTCCAGGTTACTGAGAGGCGAAAATATTTATAGTCCTGGTTTCCTAAACATCTCAGCTGGATGCCCTCATTCCCTCAGCATCTCTGAGGCTGCTCAGACCAAGTGCAGATGTGGAGGAAGATGCTCCAAAAGAAAGGCCTTCATTTGGTGCTGATTCTGTCCCTCTATTCCCCTCTCATGACATCCAGCCTGGAGCCCTGGATCCTGGGATCCTCAGCACAGGAAGGATGTGGATCTGCTGGAGCAAATCCAGAGGAGGGCACGGAGCTGCTGCAAGGGCTGGAGCCCCTCTGGAGCCAGGCTGGGACACCGGGGGGGGCTCACCTGGAGAGGAGAAGCTCCAGGGAGAGCTCAGAGCCCCTTCGAGGACCTAAAGATGCTCCAGGAGAGCTGGAGAGGGACTGGGACAAGGCTGGAGGGACAGGGAATGACTGTGGGTAGATTAAGATGGGATTTTGGGCAGGAATTGTTCCCTGGCAGGGTGGGCAGGCCCTGGCACAGGGTGCCCAGAGCAGCTGTGGCTGCCCCTGGATCCCTGGCAGTGCCCAAGGACAGGCTGGACACTGGGGCTGGAGCAGCCTGGGACAGTGGGAGGGCGGCACCAGGTATTTTTAAGGTCCTTTCAACCCAAGCCATTTTAGGATTCTATTATGCAAAATTCAGCGTTTCACACCTGGCTTTGTCCTCCTCTCTGGCCCTTGAACTCCAGCTCTTTGAAAGATCTTGTCTTTATTGTCACTGCTGCTGTTGGGCTGGCTGGGGCATTGTGGGGATGGTAACAGTTCGTGTTTTCCACTCTAGACAGTTTAATTTAATGCATTATTACATTTGATCCAGATGCTACAGTGATGGGTGCATAAAAATAATTAAATACAGATAAATAGACCGTAACAACTTCACCATTGCCAGTTGTTGTAACACAGAGTTACGTATCAAAAATGCAGCGCCAGAAAATTACTTGAATTTCTAACTAGTGCAGGAAAACTTTCCATGGACACCATAACTAGCCAACAGAGCTCAGAGCTCATCTTTTTCCACATGTCCAAGACTAAAATTCATGCAGCTAAACGGAAATTCCAAGTCTCATTCTATAACTTTTCCAGGGATTTCGCTTGTGAAATCAGGACCGGTGGGTGTAGATGTGGTGAATAAAGGGCACCTCTTTTCTCTGCCACGCCTTCAGCTGCTGGCATGAGACCAGGAGATGCTCCTGCCTGGAGAGAAGCTGTTGCTCCATGGATTGGGAACAATGTTGGTTGGAGCTATGGTGTGGTTCCTAAACCAAGGGCCAAGAAAACAACAGCTGGTGATTCCAGTCTCCTGCACCCTTGTATTGGCACTTGTATTCTAATTATCTAAGTTACTTTTGCATTTTTAATGGTGAAAATATTTTTTTTCAATTTTTAAATTTTTAAAATATTTTTAACTGTGATTTTTTTTTTCCATATCATATCAAACTGTTTTTTAAAATGATTCTGGCCTTTTAAATGTCTCCCCAGGGGCTTCGTTTCATGGTGAGTGAAAAGGCTCCATTGCACAGGGAGACACGGATGATGCTGAGAGTAGAACAGGAACTAGAACTAAAACTAGGACTGGAACATCCATTCTGAGACTAGAACAGGAGAATTATCTCTCTGAAGGTCTCTGCCTGGACAGTGGGAGGAGCAGTAAAGGACCCTCTTGTTCCAGGACAGCAGAGCTGTGTCCCCCAGTCCAACAATGCAGAAACCACCGTGGAAAATAAGTGAGGGAGGAACCTCATAAAAACAGGGCAATCATATTTCAGCCTGGTTGGCTTAAAAAGAAATGAGTGGGGTGCTCAGGGGGTCTGTCCTCACCCTGCCACGAGAAAAACTATCCTGTGATGAAAACAGGGTTGTGAGAGCCCCCTTTATCTGCCCCTTGGCAGATGCGCCCTGGGCCCATCCCTTGCTGAAGTTCAGGCGCTCCCTGCCAGGCACTTCCCCCTTTTCCTCCAAAAAAAGGCAGGGGAGCAGCTTTAAACCCCACCTGCCTTGTGTGGGCTCACACGGGGTTCAATCCTGGGAAATGGAGGCGGGGTGCTGAGCCCCCGTGAATTTCAGTGGGAGTTTGCCTTGAATGGGGGAATTTGGGAGAGGCTGAGCCCGGGATTTGTGTGTGTTTGCTCATGGATCAGCGAGGCACACGTGTCTGCGATTGAATATGCACTTTGTTAGGTTAAGAAACACTTCTTTATGCTCTGCAAAGCAAGTGAATAAAACCGAGGGGGAAATATACACTGTGTCAGCTTGCCTGGGTGGGAAAAATACTTTATTTTCTGTTGTAAAGACAAAGAGCACAGAGAGAATAAAAGCCGTGGTGTGTATGATCATCCTATAGAAGCACATTAGTAAAGCACCGTGGTACCAGTCATGTTGTGAACTTAAAGCCACCCCTAATTAAACTGTCTGCATCCCCCAGCATTTCCCTGTAATGATGTCAAGCCGTGCAGCAATTAGTTGTCTCTCTATGAATGTAAACACTGTTTGTAAATCATATAAATTTAACCTGCTTGCCTTCTTGAAAAGCTCCGAAAAGGGAATTAATTATTATTGTGGATTTTTGGAGTTGTGATTTATTGAATCGTTTTTTTTGAACATCTTGATCTGATGTTGTCTGTGGTTGGTGGCAATTAATTTTGGGAGCAAAGGTAGGGCTTGTTAAATATCTGGGATGTCGTTTGGGGTGGGACTAACGGTGTGCAAAATATTTTATTGCACTGACACAACTGCTGGGGGTTTCTTTTAAATTGAGATTTACTCCATTCAAAGGGTGTGAGTGCCCTGACCTCTCAGCGTTCTGCATTTTGCACCTCCCGTACTACTTCAAGCTAATTTGAATGTGAAGTTTGAATCCTGAAGAAAGATGCCCTTCTGCAGTAGTTCATCTTCTCTTTAGAGATCCAACTAAATGCCCATGGCAATATGCTGGGAAACACAGCGCATTACCATGAAATAGCTCCATTAGAGACAAAGAAATGTAAACAAAACAAACACATTTGCCACTGGTTTTAGCTCAATTATATTTCTCCTATTGATGGTGTTGCCTAAAATGAAAAAGTACTCCAGACCTAAATTTAGTAAACCTTTTGTTGCAATTTACTCCAGCAAAACCTCTGCTGCTGGAGGTGGATGGTTTACCTGAGCCATCAGCTACATAGCACGTTTATGGTTATTGTATTTTACAGGTTGATAGATTTTTATATTCTGTCCAAGTCAGGATCTTACACCACCTGGTTTATTATTTAGTAATTTACAGTGCAGTCAGGCATGTTTGGTTTAATGTAGGATAAACTTATAAATCTATTGTTCCTCCAGTTGCTGGGGTTGGTGTGCAATGAACTACAGAGCTTGATGCGTACATACATTTCAGCTCTGCTTATTTTCTTTGATAGGGAAGCAGGCAATAGATAACACAGTGACAGTGGCATCCCAGGGGACAGCAAAATGTGAGAGCAACACACCGTCAGGTTAGTAGGTCATTATTGTATGAGCACTGAGCCATTAATTGACTACTGTACCAGGCTCAATCTGTGTCAGATTATGGCTTTTGGCAGCAAGAACTGTTATCTAATAGCTAACTTTGTTTCTTTACCGCCTTTTTATTAGGTTTTCGGATAAAATTAGACCTAAAAAGGTAAATGTATTTGTTGCACTTTAAAACAAAACAAAACAAAACAGAAACGACCCAGCCAAACCGAACCAACGTACAGAATAGTCGTAATGTCTATAGGCAAAAAAATTCCCGTGAGGGGGCAGCTAGCAGTGTTTTGTTAATATTTGTGAGTATTTTTTTACAGGCCTGAGCAATCAGATACTTCATTTAGGGGTAACAGATATCATGGGTGCAAAACTATCAGAAATTGATCGGTGGTGCCCGAATTGTTTTGTTAATCTGAGGCACCGGGTGGGAATAAGAGGATGCCCAGACAGTAACAACAACAATAAATTGTACAAACCTTGCTGCCTTCCCCTAAAACGTGCCCGAGAAAGAGGGGGACTGTCAGTCCTGGCAGGGCTGGTGCTCAGACAAGGGGCCCAGCTCGTGGCAGAGCTGCGCCACCTTCCCCCAGCACCGGCTCCTGCTGGAGCAGGTCCACACCTGAGCCGTGCCACAAGGGAAGAAATCAGTGATGTGAGGAAGGTTTGAGGGGAAAAAAATCACCCCTTCTTTGGCCACTGGCCGCAGGCAGGGTGGTCCTGAGCCCCCCGTGTCCATCCGAGGGCGAATTCCCGGCTGTACCAGGAGTGGGCGGCTGAGGATGTCGGCGCTCAGCCCAGGGCTCGGGCAAGGCAGGGTTTTGAGCTGGGTTTAAGGATAAATCCTGCACGCTGTTCAGCTTTCTGCCATCTTTCAGCTGAGATCTTTTGGAATATGTCAGTCTGGGTTTAGCTAGGATGCTGGTTTAGCTCATCCCTGCCATCGGCCAAATCCCAATCCAGGCGTTTCGGCCCGGAGGAGAGCGTGAGTTAAAAATCACTCGGGCCTGGAAAAAGCTTTATGAGAGCTGGAGTGGGTGGGATGGCCTTTGGTGAGGTGAGTGTGCGTCCATGGGCTTGGCTATAAACCAGCTCTCCCTGTTGTCTGCGGCATCCCGAGTTCCTCAGGCAGGGTTTTGGGGTGCATTCCAGCTGTGTGACACATCTGCTGCCGTTCAAGTGATGGAGCCCCAGTTTAATTGCTGTCCCTACCCATAAATCGACCTGCCTCTGACCTTGGGCAAAATAGTTAATCCCGCCAGCCCTCAGTTTCCCTCTTTTGCTCCCCATTAAAAATGATTTGCTGTCCCAGGGTGTCGGG
>WBMY01018671.1:154675-183016 GCA_013397315.1 Donacobius atricapilla
CTAGCTCCTGCTGCTCCATGGTGTCCCTCAGCACCCATGGGCTTCCTGCACTGGGACACTTCGGAAGCTGCTGCTTTCACAAAATCCCAGAATGGTTTGGGTTGGAAAGAACCTTGAAGCTGACCCCATCCCACCCCAGCCATGGCAGGGACACCTCCCACTGCCCCAGGCTGCTCCAAACCCCAATGTCCAGCCTGGCGTTGGGCACTGCCAGGGATCCAGGGGCAGCCACGGCTGCTCTGGGCACCCTGTGCCAGGGCCTGCCCACCCTCCCAGGGAACAATTCCTCCCTAATAAATCCACTTTCAGAGGGTGCTCTTTGTTTCCTGCAGTACCCAGCAAGTGGAGGCTCCACCTCAGAGCTGTGGAGGGCTGAGTGCTTAATATTCACCTCCTTCCATCCTTCTTCATCCTATTTGCATGCTGCAATTAAAGGAAGTAGTCTTGTTTGCATAGTGCTTTAAAAATGTTTCTGTCAGCAACAACACTGGGGTTTGAAGAGCGCTATCTCTCTAAGAGCAGAGCTAACTAATTGCATAAGGGTCACACCATCTGCTGCTAAAGAAGTAAATCTTCAGATGATGAGAAGTTAGGATTTATGGAAAACCTCCTGACAGGGATAGCTCTTGCTTGGGTGGTTGCTTTTTTTCCACATGTTTTCTGTTGTTTTCTAGTAATTTTCTGTGCTTTGATTTTTTTTCCTGTTTCTTTTTTTTTTTTTTTTTCCAAAAGAGAAAAATGACAAAAGGAATTTTTCGGTTTTTTTTAAAATTTGGAAAAGACTTCATGGAAGGAAGGGCACATTTCTTAAATGAGAGAGCAGCAGATAATTTTGGCCAAGAGTCTTCAGCACCAACTGTATCCAGTTGCATCAGTGAATTTTCAAACTTCTGTCCATAGACAAACAAACAAACAAACAAACAAATAAATAATGAAGGCCTTTTGCCACCCAAACATTTGTGGAAACCCAAAGGACGAGAAGAATATGAAGTGACATTTTTAGTCTTTGCTAATTTTTCTGTAGCAGAGAGCTCATGGAGCCAAAATTTTCTGTAGGTCTCTGTAAGATACTCAGTGCTTTCAGCTGAGTAAATTATGTTGCACAGAGAAGTTGGGGATGCCCCATCCCTGGAAGCGCTGGATGGGGAACTGAGCAACCTGGTCTGATGGAAGGTGTCTCTGCCCATGGCAGGGACTGAAACCAAATGAGCTTTTTTTGGGTCCTTCCAACCCAAACCGTCCTGTGACTCTGTGACTCTATAAATAAACAGACTTCTCATAACAGCTTCAATAAAGGATTGCATTTTGTTCATTAACAAGAAGAACCATTAGTGGCTCCTTTTCCTCGGCGGACAACTTTTCTGTGCAGAGAATGTCTCACGTGGGTGTCATTGGGCTCATTTGTGTCTCCCGGACCCTCCCACAAGGTTCCTGTCAGAAATGAGCTTGGCCAATCCCAGCAAAGCTGAACAAATCAGGATCACTGATTAAAGTTTCGGCTTAACACCAGAGCTGGGGAGATGAGAGCAGGACTGGGAGGTTCCTGGCTTAGGTGCTCAGGAAATGTTTTTAATTTTCCACTGTCTCCAGAGAAACCCCTGCGAGGATTTTTAAGCTGGGCAATACAAACGGGGGCCCTTTTTCAAGAACACACCGAGTTTTATCCCGAGAATCACTCACTTGCAAACTGGCTCTGATGAAGGAATATTTCCAGGGGAATTTTTGGGGGGCATATTTGATTTTGTTGTATTCATTTCCAGCAAAAGGCAGCCTGGAAGTGACGTGGTGCATAAAAGAGCAGCGTGCTGGGAGCTGGTGTCTACAGGAGTTTCAAAATCACAACTCCTTGATTTGCAGTGAGCCTTACAATGTTTTTAATCAGGGGAAGGAAGGAACTAATATATCCTCTTCCCATAAACCCTCATTTGTATGGTCGATAACAATAGTTAGAAATCTCAAATCTGGAACAAACCTTATTTAAACAAGAATCTGTCAATTCTGCTGATGTTTTGTTTGAAGATGCAAATTTCCTCGCAGGGGCAGATGCTGCAGACAGCCAATACTCACAGACAGCTGAAGTCTGTGTGTGATTCCTGCCAGTCTGCCCCTCCATAACTATAGTTTATCGTGCAAGGAGAATGAGGAGAGTCAGGGCGCTGTAAAATATATTAGTTTTCATATTTGTGCGCAGGAAACCTCTGCTGTTTCTGCATCAGGGGAAATGGCAGCCCAAGTGCAGACTTTCCATAAGGTATTTGCTGGTTTTGTGCTCACTCAGTGGATGCTTTTTTGGATCAGATACCTGTGAAAATTATGTAGAAGATGACTCTTAGAGCTCTGGCTATCCCCCTGCCTTGTATTCTTTCTGCTTCCCACCTCGCTCCCCTGTGTGCCCATGCTGGGATAACTGGGCTGGAGGAGGGCACTGGTAGGAGCGGGACACCTTCCACAGCAGCGCCATGTTAAGAGACCCAATTTTGGTTTATTTGTAACTGAATGTTGCCATCAACTGAGACAAAGCAGCAAATCTTCACTAAAAATGATGATTATAGAATCATTGAGGTTGGAAAGGACCCTTGAGATCATCAAGTCCAGCCATCAGCCAGCCCCACCACCACGGTCACCGCTAAACCCTGTCCTCAGGCGCCACATCCACGCACATTTTGAACACTTCCAGTAATGGTGACTCCACCACTCCCTTGGGAAGCCAGTTCCAGGGCTTGACAACCTTTCCCATGATCAATGCAATGGTTAAAAATGCAGCCTTGTCTGGAGAACTTTCTCTCACACGGATTTTCTACCAGCCTGTGGTGCCACATCTGCTGTAAAGCCCACAAGGGTTTTCTCTGCTGGAGCAAACATGTTAGTTAGAACCTTACGTGCAAAGTCTGCAAAATGTTGGTAAGTTTGTAAACCGAGGAGCCCTGGGGAGATTTGGATCCGTGTTTCCTCAGCGCGTTCCCTGGGTGAGGTAAGAGAAGAACACATCAGCCATGGCAGGAGTTTCCCCAACTCCACGCTGGTGACTTTGTTTGGAGCATCAAGAACCACAGAGCCACAGAATCACAGACTGGGTTGGGTTGGGACCTTAAACCCCACCAAGTTCCACCCCCTGCCACGGGCAGGGACACCTTCCACAGCCCAGGTGGTTCAGATGCTGATTTCTAAAGCCTGATTGTGGCCAGATTTACCCCCGTTTCCACATGCTCAGAGGGATATTCAGCACAGGGCTGTTTTCTAACCTCTCTCTCAGCTTGCCCTGAAATTTGACTCATTTATGTTGGAGAAGGAGTTGAAAGATGTCCCTGGGATCCCAATGGAACGAGCTGGATCTCCTCTAAGGAGAAGTCAACACAACCCAGGCTGCTGGGGAATCCTCTCTAGACCCCTGACGCCTTCCCGAGTATTGACCTGAATTAAAAATGGCTGGGAAAGTTCTGACAAAATGTTTTGCTAACCAAAACAAAAAAAAACCCCCAAACCCAGTGCCCCTTGTTGTCCACGATCTCCTCCAAAGGACTGCAGTGAAATCCCTAAAGCGAGGCTCTTGCTGATGGTTAAAGGGTTAATGGTTAAAATCTTTGTTACTCTGGTTCACTGGGAAGCTCCTTAGACGGTCCTGAGCTGAAAACATCCCTCACTTCATTCTTGAGCACAAAAACTAATATTTCATACTGTATTTTGGACCTGATGTCCATTTTTTGGCTCAACTACCAGGCCAGAAATTGTTTTTAGATTTCCTCTTTGGCATTCACAAAGTTTTGCCTAAAACCCTTGGGGACTTGCTGAAAGAGATTTATTTATGTGCATTGCAAGGCTCCTGCCAAATAACTTCAGCTTCATGTTTTTTAATAATTTTCTAAATTTAAAAATTAATAAAAAGACTAAACTCTTGGTTTACTCATTATTAATTATGAATATTCCCATCTATTTTGCCTTAAATATCAAAGATAAACAAAAGCTAAGATGCTGCTAGGAAGTTAAAAATTGTGGAAAATGCTCTCTTAGAGGTCTTGAGGTTTGTGGAGTGTTTTCTATTATTTTGTGGGTGACACTTTCTCCACTTTATCAAAATTTGGAGTCCAGCTTGGAGACTTCCTTTCAAAAGAGCTGTTGGCTAAATCGCTTCTATTAACTTTTGAAGTGTTTTTTTGGAAGTGTTAGAAGGAAAGAAGTAGTTCTGTGTTAACAAAAAGGCCACACTTTATGAACTGTGATGTTTTTCCTTTCAAAGTAGGAGGAAAAATTCTCAGAGTTAAGTAGGAGCAAGGCCAGATTTGCCCTTCTTTCCCATGTTGTAGCAGTCCTGAGGACACTGAAGTCCAAATTGGGGTTGATTTGTCTTTTAAACAGCGAAAAAAATCATTATCCTCGTTGTTTTTGTGGTTTTGGAGCACTGGGATCTGCTTCAAAATTCTGGCATAGCCTTTGCCGTGCTCACTTCAAGTTTGCAATTTGGTTTTTTGTCAAGAGTTTAGATTAATTGAAAGATTAGTTAAAATTTATCCTGTTTGAATCAGTTGGATGTAAATCATGGCTGGCTTTGCTGGGAGCTGAGCTGCTGTGCCACCAGCGAGGGGTGATGTTGGAGCCCTGGGCACAGAATTTCAGATTTCTGTGCTGGCAGGCACTGACCCCCCAGCAAACACTGCATTGACCTGAGGCCGTGGAAGAGGCTTCCAAAATTGAGTGACAGCGCTGGGATTGTGGGTGTGGAGTTTGAATAAAGTGTGTGACCTCACAGGGTGGAAAACTTAGAGTTTAAGGGTTTAGAATATAGTAATATACATAAAGCAAGATGGAGGGTTTAGGGCAGAGGCCAGTTCTTCTTCTTCACCTTCTTCTTCATGGGTCTGGGTGTTTTTTTTTTGTAATTGGGTAGAAAAGTCTGCATTGCAGGCCACGGGTGGTTGGCTATTGGGTTAAAAATCATTTAGGTGCCGTTTCATAATTGGAGTTTATCCTTAAAAGGCCTTGGAGAGAGAGAGAGAGGTGAGGCTCCATTTTCAGTTTGTTAGCCAGAAGTGCTGTAGAACTCACCTCTTCTGAGACTGTAATGTAGATAAGAATTAATAAACATCAGAGCCCAAACGCGAGACACCATCTCGAGCATTTAATCCCCGACTCTGGCAGAAAAAGAAGATAAAAACAACAGGGTGAGAGATGTCTGTGTCCACTGTGCTAATGAGGGACAGATAATGGCATGGCAGTATTGGAGACGAGGTTTGACAGGGATTTTCATCCAGTCACTCTGTCAAAAAGCAGGATTGGAGCACTGGAGGATGTCCGTGGATACAGCGCTGTGGGTACAAAACCTGTGGTCGAGCAAAAAGAACCAGTCACAGCCAAACTTACTCCCAGCATGCTCACAGGATCAAGGAGTAACCCAAGTATTGAACTAAGCCTCCAGTAAATTCATTTAATTTGCTCTGAGAATAAAAAAATATCTCGAGGAAGCCGTGGCAGAAGTTTGCTCCCACAATTATTTTGGTAATTTGCTTGTTTTTTTAAGGCACAAATCATGTACTCACTGAGGGCTCAGATCTTTCCCTTTCCTCCACCCTAACCCTTCAGAGCCATTCCTCAGCTCCAGGTTGGAAGCAACTGGAGGAATGTGGTGCCTGGGAGTGAGACCCAAGTGGAGGGAGGGGAAGTTGTGACCTAAAACTGCTCCCCTGGCCCAGCCCCAGAAGGAGCTGGTTCCTTCAGTGGGCAGGAGGCATCCAAAAGCTGCAGCTGGATTTTGGACTGAGCAGAGTCACAGCTGAAAGCAAGAGAAATAAGGAGGAATAGGAATAAGCCTAAAATTGGGCTTAATGTCAGCTACCCCTCTTCAGATCACTGCTTTTGGTTTATTTTCCCACTGAACTATGCTCTGTGGTAGAAGGATATTGAAACGACTGTCTTTTTTTTTCCCTCCCTCTCTCCCCCCTTTTATTATGTAATATAAAAAAACAAAGGAGTATATTGTATTAATATGAATACGTGCCAGAGAGAGCTTTATAGGGTCATTAATACATTTCTTGGGAGGTCAAAAGACATGAAACTGAAGGGCTTGTGCCTCACAATAAAAGTGAGGCATGTATTGTTGGCCCAGCAAAACATGCCCTGGAGTATAATATTTGTGTATTTAAAAAAATTATACTGGCAGAAAATACAGGGGCAGCTGCAGAGCTTTGGACTGTGCCTAACGGGAGTGACACAGGTGAGGGCTGGAACTGAGGTTGGAATGGTGGGAAAATTGGGCTTTTGCCTCCTTTTGGCTCTTTATGAGGTAGAAAAAATCGTCTTAACTGGCTAAAAAACATTTTTCTCCCCGAGTGTGCGTGTTTTTTTGTTTTTCCTTTAAATACAAGAAATGCCCGTCACCTGTACAGTAGGCTCTGGATGCATGAACAGGATATCCCATGAAAACCCTGGAGAGGGGGGAAAATTAACCGCCTAATGCCGTGGCTGAGTTCAGAAAAACCTCAGTTAAGGCAGAAAATATTACCTGAGTCCCAGGCCAGCCCAGCTCGTCCCCTCTGAGCTGAGCTGGAGCTGGGGCATTCCCCAGGGCCCCGGGCTGGGGATGGGACAGGCAGCTGGGGCAGGGATGTGGTGGGCTCCAGCCTGCCCTGGGATTTGCTGCCTTTGGATCCTGCTCTGCTGGCTGGTGCAAGGGTGGCTCTGAGTGGGGATTTCTCAAGGAGAGAGACTGAGTTTGCCTGGAGAAGGGCGGTGGTAGTCACCTTCTCTGCTCCTCCTCAAATAAAATTATGCAAACAGTTAAAAACCCCGGCGCTAAGAAGTTCCAAGCTTCACTTCTTTCTCCATGCAACACCTTCATGTCCTTAAAAAGCCTTTCAAATAACGAAACTCAAAGCGTGCCTCTTGCCTTTACGGCTGGATCACCCCTTTCCTGGCCAAACCCTGCCAGGGCCTCCCCACCCTCACGGGGAAGAATTCCTTCCCAATATCCCATCCAACCCTGCCCTCTGGCAGAGGGAAGACATTCCCCCTTTTCCTGGAACTCCACGCCCTTGTAAAATTCCTCTCCAGTTTCCCTGTGGCTCTCTTCAGGTACTGGAAGGCTGCAAGGATTTCTGCAGGAGCACAGGCCTGCCCGAATGGAACCTTTTCCATTGTCATGAAAAGTTGCAGCTGGATGTTTGCTTAACCCTCTGATGGGGCTTTTCATTATCTTACCACTAACACACTGCAGAAAATGGAATCATTAGAGTCCAGCAGCATTCAAATGTAAACATTTGAATAATTTACACTTCCAGCCAGTGTTAAATAAAAGGTTTCAATCTCGGATGGAAACCTGACAATAAATATTCATTTCTAATTTTCAATAAGTAAACTTCATGACTTCTTAAAAGCCTTTTTTTTTTAGCTGAAGTGTAATGGGAATTTTGACAGTTGGGCACATTTGGGATTAAAATTTTCCCCCTGGTCAACAGAACCATGAAGAGTCATTATAAAATTAAAAGCTAGAAGTAATTACAAATGTTACAATTAGGAGCAATTTTGGGATCTTGATGTGCTACAACCAACAAAAGCTGGGTCTTTTCCGTGAAGGTTTTCCTGAGGGACGTGAGAAAAAGAAGTGGAGGAAAGGAATTGCCTTGCTGGCTGCGGCCTGGGTCTGGAAGGGTGCCAGCACTGAAATAACTTTGTGATAGAGGAGGCTGTAAGGAAGCTTCAGGAATGCCATTTACAGGCACAGCTTTGGAAAAGAAGGTGAGATTTGCAGGGGAGAGCCGGTGCCTGCAGACCCTGGGAGCAGCCGGTGTCCCCGTGATCGATGTCTCTCTCGGTTTCCCCCACAAACTTTTATTTTCTGAGGTTTATGGGCCTGTAGTAAAAATCCACTCAGAGTTTACACTTGGTTTACACCAGGTCTCTGTCTACCAAAGTTTATTTTAACGGCGTTTTTATGTGGCTCTTCCTCAGGCAGCTTGAGTGGAGCAGAACCCGGTTCCGACGCGTCCTTTTACCGCCGGCATCACTTCTGGGGTCAACGAGATCAGCTGGGTCATGATTATGAGCAGGGGCTCCCAACACAATTAATGGGCTTTTTTTCCAAGTGATTTCAGCACGTCGTTGTGGGACAGTCAGGGTTTCATAAAATGCGTGGCTGTGACCGCACAGTAAACGTGTCTGAGGTGCTTCATCAGCGCCGCTGCGCCTCCCCTTGCTCACCTCGCCCCGCTCCGTGTCCTTCCGTGCCCACCACTGGCATAAAAAGCACTGGATTTGGGGAATTATCTTCCCTTTAAATCTCATCCTGGTTACGGTGTTGGCGATGGGCTTTGCTGTGTGTCAGGATTTTCACCCCGACATTCCCCTAATCAGGGGTTTTCTGTCTCTCAGAGTCCCGTACCAGGGTTGAAAAGATGAGATGGATCCTGCAGCTCGGTCTTCAAAGGTGTTNTAATGCCCCTCCCAGAGTTTGTAAGGAGTGATCCTGCTCCTCCGTGATGCATAAATAGCTGGAATATTGCTGCCATGCAGATCCCAGCAATGTTCATTTGTCTGAGTTTCAGGTTGGGCAACACAAAATTTCTTTTCATCTGCTTTGAATTTGCGAGCGTTTAATTGATTGTGTGCTTTGAGTCTGAAGCTCTTGATCTGCCTCATCTGTGCTGATCAGTATTTTTTATACTGCATCACATCTTCTCTTATGGGCTTCCTTCTAAGGTATAATTGTTGTCTACCAATCTCTTTATATTTCATTAATAAATAGATTTCCAGCCTTCCTTTGATCATTCCTGTCATCATTCTTGGAGCTCCTGGGATTTGCACAGTGCAGTTTTCTTAACACAAAGTAACCAACACTGCAGTCAGCAGTCCAGAACAATCTCCACCATTAATTTATATTCCTTAGGATAGTCCCTGCAAAAACTTCTGTGTGATGTGGCTGTGTGGTCCTGATTAACATCAGCAATCCCTGTGACAGAGCTGTTCAATACTCACCAAACTACTCTATGGGGGAAGGAAGTGAGAAGAGAAATAAAAAGTAAAGTAATTTTTGAGTTGTTCATGAGTAAAGACCAATCAGGCTTTGCACAAAGGATTTAGAACAAAAACAACAACACTTTCCAAATTTCCTACGCCTAATTTTTTTTTCCCTGTGCTTAGGTTGGGTGGGATGTTTGTTCTTTGCATTAATGGATATTTACATGGGAATGAGGGAGGAGGAGGAGGGAGGGGGGCCACAAAGGAGAGAACCTCCTAAGGACCCCCTGCCCTGATCAGCAGCCCCGTTGGAGAGCTCGGCATTAAAAGGTGAGAGTTTCATTGCTCCCTTTGCACTTCTGAGCTGTAAAAAATTTTAGAGGGGGCTGAAATCTGACACTTTGGAGAGGTCAGACCCCTGACCGAGCAAGGGGACAAGGATGGGGAAATCTCCTTCGTGCCAAGGTTTGCACTGCCTGAGTGTGGGGTCCAGTCAGGACACCATGTGTCACCGGCATTTAATTCTGAGGGGGTTTGGCAGGGATCTGAGTCAGTGGAACATCCCAAGAGTGCCGTTTGTGCCAGATCCCACTGAGCAGGGAGTGGCAGGGGAACGGATCAGGGCTTGTTCCCATGCTGCACGTCCCTGTCCCCACCGCTGAGGTTTGGGATGTGGCACACTGGCTTATAAAAATAATGAAATATGACAGAGTAGTTTGAGAAACTGCCATTTTCACAACCTCCTGCGTAGAGGTGCATCCATGCATAAACCCAGAGAATCCTTGCGGGGTTTGGGTGGGAAGGGAAATAAAAGTTCATCCAGCGCTACCTTCCCCTGTCCCAGGCTGCTCCAGCCCCAGTGTCCAGCCTGGCCTTGGGCACTGCCAGGGATCCAGGGGCAGCCACAGCTGCACTGGGCACCCTGTGCCAGGGCATCACCACCCAGAGATGCTTTGTGTCCATTTATATCTGCAGTTCTGGGAGTGGAAAATTTGGTTTTAGAATGCTGGACCTGCCATGTGCTGCTCCAGCCACAGCTGACCTCCACTCACTGACCTCTGGAGGTACATGGCCATGCTGGGACAGCTCCTCGATTGCCTCCCTGCAAATCCATGGGGAAGCAGCAGGCCAAGAGGACTTTGGAATGTCCCTTCTCACAGCATTTCCTGAGCTCTGGTCCAGAGGAGCCCCCCAGCACCGTCAGCTGTTGTCTGTGTCAGTCAGAGAATAGAGAGAGGTATAAAATACTCTCTTTTAGCACTAAGCAATGGATTTATTGCAGAAAAGCAGCTGGCTGTGCCAAGGTACTGCCCAGCACCATGTCTTCTTTTCCCTGTTTTCTGGTCTCTTCCTGCCCTCCTGCCTCCTGGCATGTGCAACTAGAATATACGTGAGGAAAGTGAGATGTGCGAATTGTTTTCCTTTTAGAGCAGCCTGCCTTTATTGAGATGCATTTGTTACCCTGGACTCCTGAGAAACACCTTGCCCTTTTCTTGCTCTGTTTTCCATTTCTGTCTCTTCCTCATCCCTAACTTTATTTTCTCTTTATTTTCCTTCTCCACTTTTCTTTTTCTTTACATCTCCTTCCTTTCTCTACCCAGGCTCATCCTTCTTCTCATCACTCACTTGATTTAGGGTAAGGAGAGCACATGCGAAGAGAATTGCCATGTACAAAAGTTAAGGATATATATGGGATCCTTCATAATGTGCTTCACTCAGGCTGGGGATAGTGAAAAGGTACGTTTTCCCTGAGCTTGCCAGCAGTGTAAACCATTCAATTGGTAACATAATACGTTTTTATGGTCTCTGTATAGCGATTTTCCATTTAAGTGTAAGTTAAATTGATGAATTCACATAGAGGCATAGAGGAAAGTTTTTCCTTTCTCTTTTGTAGTATAAATTCTCCATGAACGCTCCTGCCCTCCATTGTGAGTGGGTTTTCCTCCCAGCCATGCATGAAATGTGCCCTTAGGTTCTGTTACAAATAGGTTTACACTGATGTGTATGGCTGCTACAAGCATTACGGTCTTGATCCTGCGCTCATTGAAATCAATGGCCACATTCCCCTTCCCTGCAGGAGTGGGAGATCACAGCCTCTGGGTGGCTCTGGGAATACAAAACACCTCCTGGCTCCACTCTCGGAGGCTTTTGCATCCCTTCTGTGACAACTGGATTTTAGCTGGATCGATTCTACCCGACAGGAGTCTGTAGGAAGGTGGGGATCAGCCTCCTCTCCCAGGGAACAAGGAGCAGGACAAGAGGGGAAAAAAACAGCACCAGGGGAGGTTCAAGTTGGGCATCAGGAGGAATTCCTTCATGGAAAGGGTGGTCAGGAACGGGAATGGGCTGCCCAGGGAGGTGGTGTGTCACCTTGATTTTTTCAGCCTTCTCTTCTGTTTCACAGGTTCATGTTTTGGGTTCTTTCTCACGCTCTGGTCTGTAAACACTGACCAATGTTATCGTAGTTTCAAGGTAGTTTTCATTCTTTGTCTTAGAGCTATGGACAGCTGATGGACAGTTGTCTTGACCAACGGGATGGGGAGGTGTCAACCTTCTCCCGCAGTCCCTGGCCTTTGTAGAGATACTGTATATGTAGCCAGACTTTTAAATAAACTTAGTTTTAGTTCATGCCCTCTGATCAAAGTGTGAGTGTGTGTTTGTGTGTGTGACGAACTGCGTAAGTGGTGGAGTCCCCAGCCCTGAAGGTGCCCAGGGAAGGACTGCGCCCCGTGCTCTGGGCTGGCTGACAAGGTGGGGATCGCTCACAGGCTGGGCTCAGTGATCCTGCAGGTCTCTTCCAACCTCAAGGATTCTGGGATCTTGTCTTGTGACACACAGCATTCCCATTTCAGTGCTTGCACAGGCAATTACTTGGGAATTTTTTTTTTTCTAGGTTCTCCAATTACAGAGTTTCTAGTTCTGTTCCTGTTGGCTTGGGAGATTTGTTACTTGAGCTGGGACCTTTTCCTTCCATGAAAACTAGCTGGCACTGTGCCAGTGGGGTTGTGGAAGTGGGGCCTTTCATAGAAATAGGAGTTGCTGCAGGGAATGGCATTTGCTGGTCGCTGGGTAACAGATTTTCCCAGTGACTTGGCTGCTGGGGTGCCTGGCTTTCCCAGGAAATGTAAAACGTCACCATTTGCGCTCTCAAATGGGATCCAGCAAGAGTTTCAAAGTGTCTGGTCACATTTCAGTGGGGCTAAGCTATAATTCACCTGTCTAAAATACATTAATCAAACTTACTTTCTGCACTCTGTTTCCTAACAGGGACTCACATATTTATTTTCTGTGCCAGCAGTGCTGTATTTCACAGGAATTCTAATATTTCAGCAGTGGTTAGAGAATCCTCATTCTTAGGGATTTGAGCTGCACTTAGCCGAAAGCTGCTCTAAGAAGTGAGGGGCTGCATGGCTACATAATATTAACTAAAATATTGGATTAATTTTTGCTATGCTCCATGATGAGCAGATCTTGGCATGTCCATGAAACTGAGCTCCAGAGGATCCACTCACCTGAGCCCCGTTTTGGTCTCCAGGTCACATGAACATGCAAGACGGGACTAAGCTCATTCTGGGCAAGCAGAATTACGATTCAAAATATCCTTCAGCAGTTTTTTGTCATCGCTTGAAGTCTGGAGCACAGTGAAGCAACCCCCTGAACTTGGATGGTTTCTTGGTGGTGATTTGAAGGACCTCGTCGGCAGCATCAGGGGTGGAGCAGGAGCAGGGGGAGGCCACCAGCTCTCCTGGAGTCAGGACGTGGGTGGATTCCCAAGGATGGTGGTTACTTGCCTTGCCCCTCTACCCCTCAAACAACTGATTAGGGAATGATGAATTCATCCAAACAACCCAAGCAGCCTGGGCTGGTGGAAGATGTCCCTGCTCTTCACACAGGGGTTGGGCTGGATGACCTTTAAAGGTCCCTTCCAACCCGAGTCTTTTATGATTTCCTGGTAATTTGTGCTGACAAGTTCTTAAAAATGAAAGAGAACACATGAACATCTGTCTCGAGACACGTGAAGCATTTGACCCAGCCCCACGCTGGCCGTGTGGGGTCTCAGGGTTACCTTCCCAAAGCTTTTGTGCTGTCTCTGTACCAGGGCCATGAAGGGAAATGGGTCAAGTCCTTTGTTTTTAGAGGGAGAACTGAGCTTAGCGGCGCCTTTGGCATATCAATAAAGCCAGCAACAATAAAAAGGAACAGTGTTCATTATACTGCTGTGTGGGGAGTTTCTTTAAGAGTTGGGCCCTAAATGGTTTTTAATCCCAGGATGCACTGATTGTGATAATGTGGAGAGGCAAAGCAAGCATCAGTTATAAAATCATTGCAAATATGAGAGGAATAAAAAACGGTCACAAGGATCTTGTTACAATTTCCGCTTATTCCACAAGGGTTTAAGGAAAGTAAAATAGGCAATGATTTTGTTTGGGACTTGTTTATGAAAGATTACTTTTTGTATAGGTAAGTCAAAAGGTTAAGGAAGTAAACAGAATTTAAATACAGTCAGTTTTAGTAATTTTTTCTGTTGTTTGCCTTAACTGCTTCCTAACATCATAAAAAAGCCTGCAACACTCAGGTGGAAAGGAAAAAAAAAACCTCAAGCCAAGAAGAAAAACCCACACCAAGCCGACTTAAAGAAGTAAAAGCTGTAAAATGTAAGATATGGCACACCTATAAACTATAATTTTGCTTTTCAGCCAGCAAAAGTGCTGTAGATCTAAAATTACAATAAATCTCCAAATGTCCAGCATTGATTACTTCAAGCTTGTGGCTTTAATGGACAACAGAGCAGCACATTATGATGCCATGATTAAGGAATTGTGGAAAAGAGGGAGAGTGATTTTGGACTTTATTTTGGCACCTAGCAGAGCTCAACGTTACCACAATTATTGGTTTTCTGAAATATGTCCCTATGCATTATTCTGATCAGATTACTTGCATTGCACAATCCTCTGGTGAATAACAGGACAATAGCACAAAATAAATCTCTCTCTGAAATTTAATCTCCATGTCTGTAGACTGGCAAGAAGAACATCCACATCCCTCTGATAAGAAGTTGTATATTTTCCTGAATGGCGGTATATTTTTTGTTTTATAATTGTCCTTAATGTAAATTCTCCAGCAAGAAAGCAGTGATGTCAAAGACCTCGGAGGAAAGAAGGGTTGAAATATGGGCAAAGTGTTCCCATAAGCTCAGCATGAAGAGACCCTAATTTTCTTAGTAAACTACAGGGGCGGGTGAATTCATTGGCTCACAGAAATCATTAACCTTTCCCCTATTATTGGTTCTCAGTGTAATTTGTTTGATAATCTTCCTCCTCAGTGAATAGCGGTCCAGCTTATCAGCTAATAAAATATCCTCTTGTGCTGCTGCAAGGTTTGGCACATGGTGGCTATGATACAGATGACAGCAGAGCAGAATTACCTGCTCTTTTTGAGGTCCACCCCTAAGCCAGGGATTGGGAAGGAGCTGATATTTATGGACTGAAGGGTGAGGGTGTGTTTATTACTGCTCATCCTCTGAGCTCCATGGGCAAGCTGGAGAATCACGCTTATTTTAAGAAAGCAGAGAATACGCTGAGTCTTAAGGGTCAGAAATAAACCCTCGCTAAAGTGCAGATGCTGCCTAATCCCTGAGACACCCATCAAAGAGCCTCCAGCTTGCCCTGGGATCAACATATTTAGACAGGTCCGTGCTGGGTTGTGTCTCTAAAACGGAGTTTTCCAAGGCTGGTCTTGGATGGGCTTCCACCAAGTTCTCATCCATCAGGTGGGAATTCTAGGACACGAGGGATTTGAGTGACACGAAAGCTGAGTGGGATTTTGGGAAGTGCTGAGCTCAGTGTCAGGATGGGCTGCGGCTCCTCCTGGCCGTGGTTGTGTCCCCCAGTGTGAGGTAAGAAAACCCAGTGCAAGTTTGAAAACAGAGGTGAAATGGAGTACCTGCCTATCTCTACAAGGTCTTTTCAAGGACAATCTGTCTAATTATGAAATGCCACCTAAATTATTTTTACTTTAAACCCAATAACTAACCACTTGAAGTCCGCAATGCAGATTTTACTAACCAATTACAGAAATCCACCCAAACCCATGAAGAACAAAGTGGAAGAAGGTGGAAGAAGGTGAAGAAGAAGAAGGACACAGATAATGCCTAAAATCCTCCATGTTGCTTAATATACTACTATATACTAAAATCTTAAATCCAAATTTTTCACCCTGTGAGATCACACAATGCTATTTAAACTACACACCCACAACTCTAGTGCTATCACTCAGCTTCAGAAGCCTGTCCTACATTTAAATCAAACGCAGTGCCTGCCTGAGGGTCAATGCCCCTCGACACAGAAAGCCTGAAATGTTCAGCTGTCATTGTTAGACCCACAAACACACAGAAACACTCACTCTGGTGAGAAGGCATGAACTGTTGATTGCAAAAATCTGACTCCATTTATAGTATTTCTACAAAGGCCAGGGATTGGGGGAGAAGGCTGACACCTCTCCCCATCCCGTTGGTCAGGACAACTGTCCATCAGCTGTCCATATGTCTAAAACAAAGAATGTAAAGTACCTTGAATTAAGGAAAACATTGCTTTTATTTATAACACCCGTGTGTGAGAAACAACCTAAGAACTGTGAACTGTGGGACACAAACAGAAGGCTGAAAATTCAGGACAGCACTCAGCCCCCAGAGTTCCAACACCCCTGGTGGTCCCAGCTCAGTCCCGGGCTCATGCAGTGAGCAGGACATGGTCAGGGAGCAGGACACTGTCAGTGGGACACGGGGCACGGTGTCATCCTTCACTTCTGCACAGCCAGGTGCGAGCCGGGGCTCAATTCACGAGTGAAAATTGGATTTGGGATCTTGTAGCGTCCCTGCCTTGCTTCCATGGCTGCTCCAAAGGCTCCCGGGCTGGGGTGGAGCTCTGGGCTTTGCTGGCTGGGGTGAAGGTGTGGGTGCGAGTTCACCCAGCTGCGCCTCCATGGCCCTGGCTCCGCTCCTGCTCTGCCATCCGTGCCTGTTCTGCTGCCGGTTAAACCCAGCTGGAAGAAAAGTTGGCTTTTTTTGTGCTGTGTGCCTACTTCGCCCAGAAATTTTGGAGATTATTGAATTTGTGTGGCTCAGGACTCAGGAATGAAATAGGAGTGAAGTTTCAGCTGGGTTCATCAGGGTCTGTAAAGTGTCACTGCTCCAAGGCAGCACCGTTCCAGCAGTGCCGTGTTGGGTTGCACTGGAGAGGGCCTGACCTTTCCATGACATCTCTGTCCATACAGACCAGCCCCTTTTTCCACATATTTCTCATTCCTCCAAAATTATTTGTTCTCATCCATCTTTTCTCTATTTTGTTTCCAAGAATTGCATTTCCTTCAGTTTTCACATTTCACTGCTTAGGAGTACTGCAAAATATCTGTTTGGAATAGTTCGGCTTGCTATCTTGAAATTTGCAATTAAAAACCTTAATAGTATTTTTTCAAATCTTGTTTATCAGAGTTAATCATTAATTATCACAGACTCTACCCACAGCTGATTAGTCCTTTTTTCTTCCCTTCTTCCCTCACCTCTCTTCCCTTCTCTCTCTTCTTACTGCAGTGATTTAGGCTCTTTCCAGACTTTCTCGTGGCAGCCCAGGCAGTGATGCTGGAGGGGCTGTGCCTGTCCCTTGTCGTGTTTGCATGGTGCCACCTCTCCAGATGCACTGGCACCTCACACAGAATGAGTCACCACTGTCATTCCTCACTCTAGTGTGAATTAGGTGTATTCCAGACTGGGAAACTCAATCTAAGCTGTTTCCTCAGTGTCATTTCTTAGGTGCGGTCTGTGAAGTGGCACTGATGAGGAACAGGGGTGATGGTGTTCAATTTTACCTCTTCCAGGAGTGCTCTGGTGCCATCCAGAGCAACCAGATGGCTCTTCTCAGACTCTTCCAGCACAGGAGGATCCCAGCTGATGACATTTTCCATAGGCAGTGCAAGCGGCCTGGCATTTTTGTAGATGAAATCCTGCTCCTTTGAAAGTTGAGGGTGGTTTTGGGCACGGGGTGCCAGGACAAGGGGGAATGGCTCCAGGCTGCCAGAGGGCAGGGTTAGGTGGGATGTTGAGAGGGATTTCTTCCCTCTGAAGGTGTGGCTGCCACATCAGGGCAGGCTGGACAGGAGCAACCTGGTCCAGTGTGTCACCGCAGGACACGAAATCAGACCGCACAATTCCAGGAATTGTCAGAAGGTTAAAAAGAATAGTTATTCAAAGTCTGACCCCCTTATATACCAGATCCCTAGAGCTAAACTGATTGGTATTAGCAGTAACACCCCTTCAATCACATTGGCCAACACAGAGAGACAGCAAACTGTCTCCACTTCTAAGGAGTGAAAACAAGACAGAGTTAGCAAAAACGTCTTCTTCTGTTCACAGAAAGTTCCATGAGAACGGAGTTTTAGAAATCAAAACATCTCAGGCTGAAAAACCAGGGCTACACCAATGGAATGTGGGGCAGTGAAATGGGGTGAGTTTTAGGGTCCCTCCAACCCAAACCATCCTGTAATTCCATGATCCTATGAAACCAAGCCTTGATGGTTTCCTTTGGGCCAGGCGAGGATGCTGAAACACTTGGTGGGGCTGTGCAAGGTTTGGTGATCTCTGGATTTGGACAAATCCAGAGATTTGTGGATCCACATGCACTTTGTTCCAACATTTCACCGTTACCTATAACCTGCACCTGTGCAAGCATCCAGGTGCCTCCCTGTCCTCCGAGAGTGGGGGATCTGCCTCATTTATCCCACAGAATAACATTTACCCTGCAGAGTAACATTTATCTGCGGCCAATGCAGGTTGGTTATCAAATATGTGTTTGAAATAAAAACAAAACAAAACAAAACCAAGCCAAAAGCAAAACCAAAAAAACCCCAAAAAACAAACAAACAAAAAACACCCCAAAAAACTCACAAACCAACCACCACAAACTTTTGTAGCAGGAAAGTGCAACTTTGTTGTGTTAGGAAAGGTGTTGCAGAGTGAAATGATGCTGCTGCTTAAGGTGGTTGTAAATCATCCTTTCATCTCAACACCATTGAGTTTCAGGTGCTAAATTTCCAGGAAAAAAGAGGTGTTGTAAAGTAAATATAAATACATTCAAATACAGATGATTTGACTGCTGCCTGTCTGGCTGTTTTAGGATATTGACTTATCCATGGCTTTGAAAAATCCTTAATAGAGATTATTTGTATTTATATTTTTGTTTATCATAAATGTGAGCTTTCAATGAAGGAAGGTAATACATATTCCTTAAAATTATTTTAATACTTTATAATAATAGTTTACTGAGCAGTAAGGAAGAAATTGAAATACAGAAACAGAGAGATAATGTCTAGAAAAAAATATTAATGTTGATTTCAGTACTTTGCAACACTCAACATTAATAACAGCTGGACTTGTGTGTCTATTTCTCTGGCAAATACTCAAATCACAGAGAACTGGGCTTAGTTCTGTCATAATTTCCGGTTAAATATGTTTTATAGCACTTAAACTGTTCAAGGTTCTTTACTAATCTAATTTTCCAAAATACCCAAAGTGGCCTGAAACTTAGAAATTCCCAGTTACAGTAGAAATATTTTATAAGTTCCCAAAATTAAACATACAACGCTGATGCTTAAAAAATAAATCAGCTTGGGGAAAATAAATGAGTATTTTCAAGATCTTAATTTCCAAAGTCTTAGAAAGATTGTGTACTTTACCTAAGAATTAAGTAATCCCAGGGCAAAGGACTCCTGGATTTTAGGCAGCCTTGAGCCCAGCAAGACTCAAGAAACACCATTTAGATGCAGGCAATATGATTGGCATACTGGGATGAGGAGGAAACCTTCAGGACTGGCATAAAAAGAAGGAAAAGAAAAAAGTGATAATTTAGCAGCAATTCAGAAGCAGAAGTTGTTTGGGTTTTTTTGTCTTTTTATTATGCAACGTGCTGCAGTAGGAAAATGTGGAATTTCTGCACAGAAATGGTTGCAGAGGGGGAAAGGAGAAGACTAAGACAACAGGACAAGAGGAAATGGCCTCGGGCTGCACCAGGGGAGCTTGAGGCTGGGCATCGGGAAGAAGTTCAACGTGGCAAGGATTGTCAGGCTCTGGCAGGGGCTGCCCAGGGGGGGTTGGAGCCCCCATCCCTGGGGGTGTCCCAGGAAGGCCTGGAGGGGGCACTCAGGGCTCCGGGCTGGGGACAGGGTGGGCACCAGGCACGGGCTGGGTTTGATGCTCTCGAAGGTCTTTTCCAGCCTCAGGGATTCTGGGATTGTTACCTGCCTGACTCCTCTGGCATTTGAGGACTCATCCTTCTGACTCTCCGCCTCTCCTTCTATGTCGGGATTTTCACCCTNTTTGGTCTGATCTACTTCCATACTGAAAACCCAAAACTACAAATTTTCACCCTGTGACAAACTAAACTACTGTTTATTTCAAATCTTTGTTGTTTTCAATTAATCTCTGAGTGCTGGAAGTTTTTCCCATGGACTGAGGTCAAAGGCAATGCTTTCCTGGGGTCCCAGCCAGGGTCTGGGCCCCCCCAGGGCAGTCTGAGGGGTTTTCCACATGCCCTGGACTCCGACACTTCTAGGCTTTCTCTGCATCAGTAAATTCACCAAGGCCAGCTGGGAGAGGCTTGTTGAGGCTGCCTGGGGATCCATGTCCTTGTTATTGCTTCTGAGACTGCTGGGGACATTCCGTGCAGGCAGGAAGGGGACACTGGCCAGGAACGGAGGGCCAGGAGAGCTCCTGCGGCCCTGGGAGCGCGAAGGAGCTGCCTGTGGATGGCAGGTGGTAGCACACCTCTCCTCTGGAGCCAGAGGGGCTGAGTGGGAAGCCTGGAGATGAGGCTGCCTTGGCCACAGCCCAGCTGAATGCCCGGGAGGTGGCTGAGTGCAGCGCCTGGGGATCAAACCTGCAAACGTGGAGCTGCTCTCGTGCCAAAATGCTTCACCTCAACCCAGGATGGCTCAGAGCCGAGGTCCCAGTGAATCCCAACTGTCCATGGCTGTGTGTGAGGGGCCTGACGTGAGCTAAGTGCCAGAGGAGCTGTGCTGGCAGTGGTTCCCAGCCCTGCAAGGTCAGGCTGTCACCTGCATTCCTCTTCTGACCTTGTTTCTGTAATACTCCGTAAGGGCGGCTGGGAAAATCTGAAATAAAGCCACCAGCAAGCACAATGCAGAGGGTAATTCCCTCATAATTTGCTCGTATTTTGCTCCCTATTCATCACAGGAGAAACAGAGGAAAATGAGGGATGGTTTATCAAGAGTGAAGCATCCAACCAAGGGCAGACCTTGCCCGATTTGGGCTGTCCTTTGAGTGCTCCATTCTCTCGGCTGTGCTGTTTTCTCCAGTTCTGCCCTGCTGGCCCATCATTCCTCTGCTGGTTTTGCCAAGGCAGGGTACAAACCTCCATTTAACAGGACCTGCAGTGCCAAACCAGCTTTTTCTGCGTTTTCTCCCATGTTTATCTTTGGCAGCTCATTCCTGCCTTGTCCCCGAGTCCGGTTACTCATCCAGCTCACCAGAAGTAAACAGGGCTCGTCCCTGCGCTGCCCACCCAACATCCCTTTGTGCTACCCAAGGTGGCAAAATATCCCAGCAGGGCTTGGGCGTTTGGTGGGGTTTTCTTTTTTCAGTAAACACACCCGAAAAAGGAAAAAAAGAAAGAAAAAAAAAAAGAACAGTGCAGCACGGCGGCGCCCACGCAGACAGTTTAACCCTTGGGTCAGCGTGTTTGTATTTCACTTATAGGATTGTTAATAGATTTTCTTCATTTGTGCGAGACATTGTGAATGATGTGCTGAGGCCTTTCCATCCCTTCGCCGTGGTCCACCTGTAAGAAGATAGCGTTAAAAGCTGCTGGAGTTTCTACCTCTTGACAACATCCCAGCTGTAGCCTCGCAATAGCAATCCTCCCGTGGCAGTTTTAATTATCGGCCCCGGCGATACCATCAGTAAGTGTGTAATTACGTGTCACTTTCCTGGCTGTTGGGTATGAAAAGTGGAACCAGTGAGATGATGATTGTTGAAGCTGTAGACTCATATTTAAACAATTCAAAATGTGTAACTGGCAGTGTCATTAAACAGAGAGAGTCTGACCCCAGCTGTCAGTTACTTTTCCTTATGCAGATTTTTTTTCATGCTGTCTGTCAAAAGAGCTCCATGGGCTGAGATGGGACGGGAGAGGCAGCGGAATGCAGGAGAGCTGCTCTCCTCCTCTCCTGCCAAGGTGGTCTTTTACCCTAAATAAATATTACTGGAGAGATTGTAAATAAACGTGGGGCAACACAGGAAATTATATAGACTTTGGTGATGAATAAACAAAGGGAGACTGTCAAACACAAAGTCGACCGTTCAAAAAAATATGAATAAAATGGGGCTCATTAGCCTGAACTTAAAGAACAAGGCTTATGGTAATTTGGGGTATTCATTACCGAAGGATAAAAATGGAATAATTTTCATTTTTCCCTTTCCGCCAAAAAATTTTTGAAGCCATGGCATATAAAGAAATGACCTGAAGGTTATTATTATTATTATTATTACTATTTAAATCCATATGTGTACACACACACATGCATATATTTATATATGTGAGAGTGACAAGCATGCACATGCATACATATCTTACGTATCTGCACTAGTAATAACGATTTCCGAATATTGCCCCCAAAAATAATCATTATAATGCGGATCCCTTTCACTTTCACTTCAAAGTCTGCAATGTTTAAAGTGTGCAAAGTACCAGAAACTTGTCTCCTGGCCAATATATGCTAAATAGATGGAAAAAATAAATATATGTGCATAGGAGTTGGCAAGTAAAGAATTTTTTTTTCGGTGAATTGAGTCTAAAATGACAACTCTGCTGTCTGAAGGCAGGCACAAGGGGTTTGACTGGGAATTTGGGGATGGCATGCCAAGAGTTAATTTTGGAAAGACAAGGAAATTAATGTAATAGTGCTTAGAAAAAATAAAAATAAAAATAATAAAAAATAAAAGATTGGAGGTTAAACAAACATTAATCTGTGAAGACAGAGAAAAATGTTTCTTTATTTTTAAAATGTTTACACTTCTCAGAATAAACCCATAAGACACCTTAATTTAAAGCTTTGGAGTTCACATGGACTCCAGCAGCAACAGTGGAACAGCAGAGGCATGCTGGATGTTTAGCCTTTGAAAAAGCACAGCATCAACCCTTGCTTGTGCAGATTTTAAGGGGAAATATATTCATTTTGTGAGTGTGCGTGCGTTTCTGTACATATCTGTACATAAAAGCTTTGCATATATTTCTTGTTTCAAAGACAATGCCACGGAGCAGCGCATACAGGAGTGCCGGCTATATTAATTGCAGCAGTACTTTCATACTTGAAAGTAATAAATAGGCACATATTAAATCCTCTAAGGATTAATTTGTATTTTATCAGCTGTGAAAAGGGCAATTTTTTACATATCCAGACTTAAGAGGTAGCCCTATTAGACCTTCATTGGAAAACAAATTCTGCATATATTTTGTACCAGGGCTTTTTATTTTCTTTCTTTTACTCCCTTCTCCTCTTTCCCCCCGCCTTTTTAAAAGCCTTCCTCGCAGTGAGTGATTATGTAATGTGAGGCTGGGGAGGAAACGGGCTGTGGTGTTGTGGACAGACAAACTCTGCCCCAATAAATTTGACAAATTCGGGTGAGTGGCCATCAGAAAGCCCAGCAGAAGCCCCCACTCTGAGTCAGACGTCCAGCACCTCACTTTTCCTACGGATTTGAAATATCCAGCGCTTAAGGTCATCCAGTTTTTGACCCATCCCTCTTTGTGCCCTCGCAGGTCTCTCGCGAGCTCTATTTACAAATCATTCCCTGTTGCCACTCAGGGAAGAGGTGTAGGGGACGAGGAGCCGGATTTTGCATGCCAAACAACCTTTTCTCTTTGTCTTTCATGGAGCCGTCTGTAGGGTGGAGGATTTTCGAGTTCAGTGTCTGTCCTACTTGCATGTTAGCTGCAGGCGATGTGCATCACAGGGAGGAGGCAGTCCCTTGGGGAGGCCCCACTTTTCTGCATTTAGTTGCTTGCTTTGAAAGCAAAGGATGCTAGAAAAATTAGCTCTTTTCGGAGGGTGGGATGGCTCGTGCACAACAAACAGACTCAGAGTCTGTGTTACTTTTCTTTTTGTGTGTGTGCAATGGAACGCAAGTTAGGATTTTTAAAGGGGCCCTGCAGGTTTTATTCATTCCCAAAGCCTTGAGGTGCTCCCAGCAGATTTGGGGTGTTGGAGCTCCTCCTGGGTGAGGCTGTGGAGGGTCCTTTGGTGAGGGTGAGAAGGGACTTGGAGGAAATCAGCAAAGCTGACCCCAAATTCTTTGCAGAATTAGAATCCTTGGTGAATCATTAAGGTTGGAAAAGATCTCCGAGGTCATCAAGTCCAAACTCAGTTGCCTGTATCCTGAGCGCTGCCCTTTTGGTTGGGCTTTCCTATGTGAGGTTTGTCAGTGCAGTTAAAATCAGGGGTGCACTTGCTGCTGCTCCCCAGTCTGGAATGTGGGCGGCAGCGTCCTCAGAGCTCCTTCCAGCGTCCTCAGAGCTCCTTCCAGCTCCAGGCCACACCTCACTTCAAGGTTTCTTTAGTCCAGAAGCCCACAAAAATTTTTCACTAACCCCTTTATATAGGCAGGAGCAATTAAAATGCTGACTCGCAAGCGATCTTCTCTATGAGTTTGAAAAATTTTCCTGAGTGGCACAAGCTGGATGAAGCATCACCAAACATTTTTGCTCATTTACTTTTCAAAATGCCCTGCACATTTCCAGTTCATCTGAATTCTCTTATGGAATTGATGGCAGTCTGGGGGAAAAAAAAAAAAAAAAGGCTTCTGTGGGCTCTTGAAACAAATCTGCTGTTATCATCTGTGCTGGCTTTGCCCGGGTGCTCCATCCAGGCTTATTGGAATAGCAAAGTGCTTGTAGACAAAGCCATGGCCTCAGGAGTGGTGACCCCAGGAGCTGTTTAAGCACTGGGACAGCTGAAGGGCTGCCCAGTGAAGTCCCTGTGTCCAGCTGTGACCTTTGGTTCTCCTTTCATGGTCAAATCACCCAAACTCGACACTCACTGGTGGCACCCCCTAAATAAGGCAACAGCATCGTTGTGACCCCCCTTTACTGTTAACTGTGAACCCAAAATTCAGAGCAGTATCTTGCTAATCATAGCAGGCACTCCAGGATTTTCTGCTTTTCTATTTTAAAGCAGCATCCAAGCCTGGTTATGGGAAAATATCTATTTTTGCCTTATGAGACCAGCACAACCACTTCTGTTTTGGTATCAAAAGAATAAAACCAAGCTTTACTACAAAGATAGTAATTTTGGATATAGTGGAATAAAATCCAGTGGAGTGTGGGGCCAGGGGAGTATTTCCTATGTAGGATTTCAATAAGGAAGTGGAGCTGCAGCGAGGCGTGTCCTGCTGTGGAAGAGCAGCCAGCTGTCTCCTGACTTCGGCACCACAGGAGGTTTAAGTTGGATATTTGGAAAATTTCTTCATGGAAAGGGTTGTCCAGCCCCGGCACAGGTTGCCCAGGGAATAGTGGAGTCACCATCCCTGGAGGGGTTTAAAAGCCTCACAGATGTGGAACTCTGGGATATGGGTGAGTGGTGGCTTTGGAAGTGCTGGGGAATGTTTGGAGTTGATGGTGTTAGAGGGGCTTTTCCAACCTCAACTACTCTGTAATTCCCTGTGTTTTCTTCACAGACTTATTTTCTCTCTATCAAATTGGATTAAATTTATGACTGCTTTAGGACAAAATGTACAACTTTCTGGCTTTATCAAAGAACAATATTCGAGTAGCCAGGACTGAGAGCTGTGCTGGGTAATTTTCAGTGTCCCAGTGACCCCTCAGTGCCTGTTCCTCAACGAGTGTTTTCCCTTTCTGTCTTTGCCACCCTTCCCAAAGCCATGGTTTATTTCTCCCTCTGCTTTTACTCTGAGCAGAGTGAACCTGGATGACTCATGTTGCAAAGAACAGCAAAAAAAAATAAAAAAAAAAAAAAAGAAAAAACTTCACTTAATATTGAAAACTATCTCAAAATTATGAAGCAGGAGATGTACTTTGCTTATCACAGTGGAAACCTATTAGACAAATACCCTTGGTGCATGGAAAATATATGCTTTTAACAGTTTTAATCCTTTATCAATTATTCATATGGGAAGGTTTTTCCTGTATTTGTTCAGTATGTTGGATGGAATAGCAAGCACGACTTTATTTGTCTAACAGTTTTGTTCCAACTGTATCCGATAAGATATTTAACACCCCCAAACATATTTAATTTAAGAAATAAAGAGCCATCCTTTCTGTGGGGTTTTCCACATCATTCTTCTTTATTACACCAGGTTTTGCTCATCATACCATGTTCCTCCTCAGAGGACAGAGACAAATAACTGTTCCCCGCAAGGACAATGTGTGTGTTGAATGCATTTTAAATGCTGCACTTTGTTATGATTGCAACCAACATTTTAAATATGCTGCAATCAAATTCCAAAATGACACGAGAAAAATGACATCAGAGAATAAATCTATTTGGCTGCGTGGGCAACAGGAATGTTGGAGCTGGAACCTGCTTAGCTTGAAAGTTAAAGATTGAGTACAATGTTTATTTTATTTGCTTAAGAGAGGCAAGGCTAATTCATCCCTGTTGTGGAAATCAATGGATTACAGTATAAATATACTCTTCAAATATATTTGTCATATTACATGAGTTAAATAGCATTACCTAAATATAGTTTAGCTTTTAAATATCACATGAGATTACTGATTTGCTTTTACATTGTGGTGGGTTTGTTTAAGCTGTTCCAGGGTCTCACCCACGGCATACATAGTAATTCTGCCTATGGAATTCCAGCCTGGAAGGGGGAAAATCAAAGCCAAATGAGCTTCCTGGTGGAAGCTGGGAAGTTGTACAACTGGCAAAGCCTGGGATAGCTGAGGCAGGAACATTTTGTTTCTCCTAAATGGGCTTCCAGTTAGGCTGGGAAGTCCCTCGAGCGGTCATTTCCTGTATCATGGATCTTCCCTTGTGTTTCTTACAGGTTTAGAGGCACGTGAGCCATTGGATGAAAGATCTTGGAGGAAAAAAAAAAAAATCCCATGAAGCTTCTTGCTAGGAATGGTTCAGGTTTTGAGAAGGAAACATTTTTATCCTAGTAGGATCATGTCTCCCTGGAGTCTATTAAATACTTCAGGAGTTTCTGGGCCCAGCCATGCAGTTTTCTTGCTATGTTTTAAGGTATTGGCTCCTGTTAATATTGGTATGACTATTCCTTATCCATCTTCCTGAAAAATTCCATGTAAAGAAAATAAATGATGTCTTACATACAAAGTTTTAAAGTGACTGTGGCTGAGGTGATGGATTTAGCTTGTCTTACATGAAAAACAGCAAAAAAACCAAAAAAAGGTGTGGAATAAAGTGGCATCTAAAAATGGGATTTGTTTGCCTTCAAAATTGTAGCTGCAGTTTTCTCCAAAGGATTGGAGCTGAGCAGGTATTGCCTAGGTAGGAAAATTTCACTTAAAGATCTCTGAACTGTCCCAAACTGAAGTCCATTCTCATCCATAACGTAATTTAGCCCTTGACAGATATATAGAGCTCTTGGAGCTTTCTGTTCTTCACAAAATCTCCTGAGCTTCAAGTCTCACTGACCAGATGGGTTGCAATTTGGCCTCTGACATGGCACAGTCCTGCTGGAGGGTGAAAATTACCTGAACTGGCCAACACCGAGGTCACACTCTCGTCTCCTTAAAGTCATTTTCTGTTCTCAGGCTCCTGCCTCCCATCTCCCAGCACACGGAGCTCTCTTTTCTGCATTTTGAGTAGTGCACAGGAGCGAGACGTGGAATATTTATCCCCTCACAAGTCAGATATTATACTTAAATGTCTTAAGCCTCTGCTGCACATCAGTCACAGGATTGATTTAGCCTCAGTGATATCTGACTCCACGAGTAGGAAGCCGAGATTGCCCCGTGTAGGGTGGATTGGAACACTTTGTACTCTGTCAGGTGTCAGAAACTGCATAGAAATGTGCTTAATTAACGAGAGCCTTGAGTGCTTTTCCAGGCTGAGCGTTCGTGGCAGAGCAAAAGGGACAGGTGACATTACAGAGGGGCTCTGCTGCAGGCTGCCCAGCCAGGAGGATGGCAGGAGCCCCCGCACAGGCAGGAGCAGCTCCACAGGCACCGGTCCTGGCCCTCGGGAGGGGCGTCACCCACCCCTCTCTCTGCTGGAGGGGCAGCTCAGCACATCAGGGGAGGGGATCGTCCCCTTCTGTCCCAGCCTGGAGCACTGCAGCCAGCTCTGGGCTACCCAGCACTGGGGGGACCTGGAGAGAGTCCAGAGGAGGGCACGGAGCTGCTTCAGGGCTGGAGCCCCTCTGGAGCCAGGCTGGGACACCTGGGGGGGCTCACCTGGCGAGGAGAAGCTCCAGGGAGAGCTCAGAGCCCCTGGCAGGGCCTGAAGGGGCTCCAGGAGAGCTGCAGAGGGACTGGGGACAAGGGATGGAGGGACAGGACACAGGGAATGGCTTCCCACTGCCAGAGGGCAGGGCTGGATGGGAGACTGGGAATTAGGAATTCTTGGCTGGGAGGGTGAGGAGGGGCTGGGAGGGAATTCCCAGAGCAGCTGTGGCTGCCCCTGGATCCCTGGCAGTGCCCAAGGCCAGGCTGGACACTGGGGCTGGAGCAGCCTGGGACAGTGGGAGGTGTCCCTGCCAGGGCTGGGGGGGCACTGGGTGGGCTTTGAGGTCCCTTCCATCCCAAACCATTCTGGGACTCTGTGATTCTATGAGCAAACATTCATGCCTATTTTCCATGCAATCTTTTTTGCTTTAAATAAAAACGGAATAAAGATATTTTAGAAGAATTCCAACCACCTGTCATGTTCCATTAAACTGTTACTTCCTCAGGCCCTTATGCCTGAGCAGGTGGTGTGAATAAACTGTACTTAGAATGAAGTGAGGCACATTTTTCTCTTGTAAACAGCAGAAGCCACAGATATTTTTGTGTTAGCACTCTCCCTTCCTTCTCGCTTTGATTTGGACTGAGCTCTCCTTGCTGCTTGGACATCTATCCAAACTCCAAAACAAAAGGAAGGGAAAAGATACATGGAGTGCGTCTTATTCTGGGATTTAATGCCTTTCCCTCAGTTTGCTGAGAGCAAGGGATTGCTTCTGACTGTTTTTCTCTCCAGGAGAAGTTTTCCTTGCTGGGTCATCCGTGCAGGCCTGGCAAGGTGTCCCTGCGGCGCGGTTGTGCCAACAACCTCCAGGTCAGCAGCATGTCTTGCAATGAACAGAATTTACCCTTTCACCTTCACATCCCCCCCCCACTCTTGTATACAGCTAATTTTTTTTTTTCCCCC
>WBMY01018671.1:183022-197440 GCA_013397315.1 Donacobius atricapilla
TTTTTCCCCACAAGGAGGAGGTCTTTTTTTTTTGTTTTTTTGCAGGTGCAAAAAGGAGCCTTTCATTTCCCCCATCTTAGGGAAAAAAGTTAGGGGAAAAAAAATACGCTTTCCTCACTGAAAGGCAATATTTTGCTTTTAGCACTGCTTTATGTGCGGCGTTTTTTTAGCTCCTCTAATCTTAAATTCAGTACATGAATGGATGGATAATTTCCTCCCTGCCAGTTTTTTTCATGCCTCTGAATTATTTACCACCCCCACAACTTGTAGCTGCGAGTCCACTTATCCCTCGTTGAGCCGCGGCCGTGCCAGGAGCTCCGGTTCTCCCGCTGTCCTGGGGGGCTTCCAGGGCTGGGGAAGCATCCTCGGGGGGCTGCCCAAGCAGGGCCACCCCCAAGCACCCCCCAGTACCCAGTCCTTCAGCAACACAGCCTGGATCCGGCTAATCTGTCTTCATTGTTCATTCCTCCCAAATCCTGAATCATTTTGGTTGCCCTCCACCGCGCCTTTTCAATCTCCGCAATGTCCTGCCTGTAATATAGTGACCAGAACTGCACACGATATTTCAAATATAGTCCCACTAATGTCTTATATAAAGTAGTGCCAGAATAACTTGCGCTGATTTATAATCCTTACAAATATATATATTTGTTTAGCTGCTGTTGTTGGGGTTTTTTTTTATTGCTGCCAAACATTGAACATATGTCTGGTGGTCTGAAGGCCTGTTAAAGACAACGAATGAATCACATTTTCTACATGACAAAAGAAAACACCTTTATTTTTTATCATTGCTGAGCTTGAGTGGTGATATAAGACAAATTGAAACAACAAAAGGAAAAGAGAGTTTAGGAAAGTCAAGTAATAAGGTGTGGGGTTATAAATGAAGTCTTCCCGTGCCTGAAGTTAGAAAGTATCCACAGGCACTTCACACTTCTTAAAAAACAAATAAATCGCCCAACAGGGTGGTGCTAGCGTGGTCCTGCTTAGAGTACAGAAGCCTCTCCCACCCCTTGGGTGTGGAGAATCTGGCAGAACATAAATGGGAATTTTTCACTGGCTTTAGCTGCAGGAATATGCAGCGCCGCGTGTGATGCTAATGCACAGAGCAGCCCTGCTTGGGCTGTGGGTGATGCTCCATTCCTGATGGTGTCAGGAGTTTTGGTTTCCACGTGGAAATGAGTTTCCAGCGGTTGCTTTGGGTCTGCTGGGTAAGATCCTGGCCTTGGTTTTGGAGATGTGCCGTTAATATTCTGAAGTAATGCACTTTGATAATTTTGTTTACAGCAAAAGAGAGTTGTGAGCATGAGACAGAGGCAATACATTGCCAGAAGATGTTACTTTAGAATGTACTAAAACACCTCCCATTCCCAAACAAACCAAACCAAGGATTATCATTTTGTATAAGATCTGAAAAGAAACTTGGGAAAAACAAATGCCAGTGTGGTCCAGGTGAAATGACCCTGGGAGGATGCTGGGAATGGCAGGCCGCAGAAGACCAGCAAGAATTTCCTCTTAATTGATGCAGCAAGCTCTGGATTCTGCTTGTTTCCAGTCTGAGAAGAAGTTTTTGATGGCTTCCACCTGATGCAGTCTCCACTCTGCAGGGCAGGTGACCTGCATTAATGGCCTCCCTTTCCCAAGACATCAGGCTGCTGTTAATATGTTGTCCCAGGTTCTAGCCTGGCTGGTGGCCATTACTGCCCATAAATAATGGCTCTCGTTCCATCGACTCCTGTGAAGGTCTGGGGACATGAAATTCATGTGTGCTACCAATGTAGATCGAATGTAACCTTGACATTAATCAGTCAAACGGAATTTAAGGCTTCCCCAATTTTTCCGGTGCTGCTCTCCTAACAAATCATGGAATTCTTCTGCCGTTTTCTGGCTAGCTAAGGTAAAAAAAAAACTAAACAAACAAACAAACAAAACAACCCTAAAAACAAAAACCAAAACCAACCAACCAAAAAAAAACCCAACCAATAAAACCACACCTTCCTTTCCCCCTTATTGCTATATATATTTTTTTAATTTTATTTTAAATCACATTTACTTTTTTTAACACCACCATTACAATGTTTACAAACACCCCTGCCCTCCCCAGCGCTCTCCCGCATCCTAAACGTGCTCCTGCTTTCCAGGAGCAAACAACAAATGGAGCAGACCTTTTGAAGAAACCCACCCCCGGTTAATAGTTAATGATGGCTCGGGAGAAGGAACAAAGCCCCGTGCGATGTGAACACGGATTAGCCCTTTTATAACGGCGGCCAAACAGTTTGTAGGAGCGCCGATGCCCGGGAGCAGCCTGCTGTGCCCTCCTGCCGCGACCAAGGCTGGGCAGCGGGCTCGGCGCCGGGGNGCGCGGGGGGCCCGGGGCTCTGCGCCCCAGCTGCCCCCCTCTCCCAGAAAACCACCAGCTGGTTGGTGCAGGAGCATCCCCTGCCGACCAGCGCCTGGCAACCATCGCCTCTGCCAAGGCGTTATCCCTCCGTCCTTCGTCTCCTGGCCCTGCGCTCGTGGAGCTTGGCCAAGGTTGGTGCCCAGCACTGGGGCACCGTTTGGGTCACACAGCCAGTGGCTGGTGGAGTCCAAGCGCTCAGACATCATCAGGGCGTCTTCAGCCGCTGTTGTTTGGGGCTCAAAGGCCAGGCAAGCGCGTTGGAGGTGAAATTATTTGCATGCCCCAACCCTCTTCCAGAGCCCTCCTTCCCCGCGCTGAATATCTCAAGTTTAGGACTTGGAATACTTCTATTAATAAATTACTATGCATCATGTCAAATTAGCATTGCCATTACTAAAAGATTAATAGCGACAATGCGTTGTGGCACTCCATTGCTTCAGGGTAATTTTCTTTTGTTCATGCTTTGGCATAATATCGTGGAGCGGCGCGGCAGAACTGCGCAGCATAAATTTCGGCACGGCCCCTCAGCAGAAGAGGCAATCCTAATCACAGCAGAGGGCTGGCAATTAGCCCCCAACCTTCTGGGATGAGCTCCCAGCCTCCATCCCGGGATGAGCGTCGCCCGACGTCCCTCGCACCTCTCACACCACGAGATGGATCCCGACGTTTATATGTTTTTATTTACTGAGTGCTCCGGAGGAATAAACAAGGGCAATTTGCATATTGAAGCCTTTTTATTTGAGCCCTTGAGTAATTGGCGGGTTAGCAGTGGTGTGTGCACTTAAGTGTACATCACGCCGGCAGCAATCTTCCCTCCCATAAATCCTCCATCCTAACTGGAGTTTACAAGGGGAGAAATCACTCTGGTGCTCGGGTCCCCTTTCCGTGGCGCCTGTAAAAAGGAGAAACTTCTTTTTTTTCCCCCCTCGGCCTCCTCGGACAACAAAGCAATTAAACAAGGTGGCCGGGGCTTGAAATAAAGGGTGGGAGCTATGGGGTGGCATCAGGAGTTTCATACCTGCGGTTTAATGATGGGCAGGGAGAGGAAAAAAGCATCTAAATCTCATTTGGAGGCGCTGCCTTTTTTCATTTTTTTTTTTACCGGTTTAACAAATGGCTTTCACGAGTGAAATTATTGCATTATCGCCTCTTTGGCTTCATGCTGGATACCTCCCGGAAAATATCTTTGCGATGGCTCTGTTTCTTGCTTAAATATCAAGTATTGGTATTTTTAATGTTTTTGTAAACATTATATATTTTAATACTTGAGAAAATGTATCTCATAAATAAGCTTTATTATCTGTCAAAAAGGATGAAAATATAACTTTACATTTCTGTTTTAAAGTAATTTTAGTGCCTATTAGCTATAAAGTAACAGTTATATATAATTTAGAGTATGTAGTCACTCGAAACAACTTGACATTTTCACACAAACACAGAACCTTAATAATAGTCTTGGGATTTCATTGGAAGTATACACCACTACAGGATATTAAAATAACTTATGGTGCACTGTAATTCTTGTTTTGTATTTGTCCAAGTAGTTTTGAAGCATGCTATAAAGCAGAAAAATAAAAACCTAAGCTCCAAAGTCAGCTAAGCTGCATTCTTAAAGTTATAGCAGTCTTTTCATATTAAGTATGATTAAACCAGCTGACATTTCTCGTTGTCATCTTTCTCTTCTCCCTTCCTATTAATATGCTGTGCTTAAAATGTAAATGCCGTGCACACGGCATTTTTTATTTAAAGCCCTTGCAATTGTTTGCTTAAAATAATGATGCTGATTGTATGCATTCAGGGATCAGAATGGGAGCCTGAAAACAGTAATTTACTTGTTGATCTCTCGGTAAACTCCAGATTTGTGCAATGGAATAGTTTCAGCGCCGGCACGCTGAATTCAGCCCGCTCCAGAAGCCCAGTGATGCTGCTCCCTATTGTTCTGCGTCCAAGTGAAAACCAGAACCATGAGGACAACACTGGAGCTTCACCAGTCTGACCAGTTTCTTCTTGAAATGAAGTGGAAGCTAAAAAAAAAAAATAACAGATTAACAACTTCCATAGATTTTATTTTTTAAAATAACCCGACAGAACTCACCGTGATCAAAATTTGCCCAATTTTAAACTTGTTCTTTTAATTGTAATTGGAGTGGCCTGTGGGTAGGGATTAGGTGAGTGTACAGATGTGCGCAAAAATTAATATGGACTTGGAGGAATGGCCTCATCGCCATAAAAGGGCCGACCAAATGTTCACAGATGGAATTTGAGTGGACCCTTATTGAATAAGCTCGTAGGGCCCACTTGGGTCATTTCTGCATCAATCTTTTTTGGTCTATTTGGAAAAGGCACAGTTCAGGCCTTTTCCACAATAATTATTCTCATGCCTGATCCATTAATTTTTTAATTTGCTTTAGGGTTGACTTGTGACAGAACCGCCACTATCAACATGGAAAAAATTAAAATGCAGTTTGGAGAAGGTTTTGTGTGGCTATGTTGATTTTTTATCCTTGCTTACTGTGATACGGTCAAACAAAGTAATTGCACATATCAGAATTTTATCCGCATGGAGTGCAAAAATCTTGCATATTATTAAAGATCTTGCTCAGTGAAGAAACTTTGAAAACCTGGAGATAACTGGGGAGCTTGCAATCAAGAGTGATAGTTGATATTTGGTGATACAAAAGGAAATACCTTTAAAATATTACAACGCTTTTCTTCCTTTCCCTTCTCTCCTGCCCCAATGTTTATTTTCATGGCCAGGTTGGACACTGGGGCTGGGAGCAGCCTGGGACAGTGGGAGGTGTCCCTGCCACGGCAGGGGTGGCACTGGATGAGCTTTTATGCCCCATCCAATCCAAAGTATTCCATGAGTCTATGATCTCTTTTTTATTTAGATATTACTTTTGAACTGCTCGATATATAAACATGCATATGAAAAAAAAAACAAATCCAGAAGTTTTTCTCTTTATACCTTTCTTCCCAGGAGTGCCGCTGAATTTGTACACAGCAGAGGAGAGCAGGAACGAGATGGAATCATTAAACTGTGAAAAATGGAATTATTTGTAGCGACAAAATAAAGCTGACAGAAGACTAATTTCTGCCAAACGGGTTTTGAAAATGTGTCGGGATCCAGAAGCAGCTGTTCCGTGGAGTGAGGATGGACCATGGAGTGGTTTGGGTTGGAAGGGACCATCCCATCCCACCCGTGCCATGGCAGGGACACCTCCCACTGTCCCAGGCTGCTCCAGCCCCAGGGTCCAGCCTGGCCTGGGGCACTGCCAGGGATCCAGGGGCAGCCACAGCTGCTCTGGGCAAACAGGGTCGTGGATGAATTCAGTAACTCAGGTTACCATTTTGAGGGGGTTAAAAGGACACGTGAGGTCAAATGTCTCTCAAAAAGGTGGTGGAAAAGGGAAGAAATGGACAGCAGCTGCCTAAAGAAATGGCGAAAAATCCTTCCTTTTGGTTTGTTTTGCTTTGTTTTAGTTTGGTTTGGTTTGGTTTGTTTTCATTTGGTTTGTTTTCATTTGGTTTGGTTTTCTTAGCCTTGTTTTGATTTGTTATATTTTGTTANATTTTTTTTTTTTTTTTTAACTGGGGCTCATCTAAGTAGCTGAGCAGGAGGGAGAAGCGTTAGAATATTGATCAAATAAGTGGGCAGAAGGAATGGAAAATTGAGGTGCTGGGTGCCAGCAGGAGCGTGGTGAGGGAGCCCACGTCTCCGTGGTTGGAGTTTGTAGCTCCTAGAGGCAGCAGGCAGAGAAAGGAACACACGGAACCAGGAGCAGCTCCCCGTGGGACTGCAGATGACATTGTAACAGATGACTCCAGATGACAATGTAAGAGGAGGAATGGGGAGAAATTATATTAACAAACTGTAGTCGATGGTTATAATAAGATTTGAGCTGCTGAATAACCGAACCTGAAAGACCAACGTATTTTTCAAGATGGTTTAGAAGGATCCCACGATTGAGTGTGTCAAAAGCTGCAATTATGTCAAGAAGTATTACAAAGGATGGATTCCCAACATCAGCTACAATAAGTGTATTATTACAAATCCTGATCAGCAGAGATTGGGAAGAAAAAAAACACAAAACCAAAAAACCAAAACCACTGTGAAAGTTTTGCAATAAATTGCATCCTTAAAATATGGGCTTTATGGCTCCTCTTCTCTCCTAAGAGTGAGAGAAAAACGCAGATTTAAATCTGCTTTACTGATTACTGGAACATACGGGGATTAAAAAAATCCATTTAATACAGTTACTTTTTTAGAGTTTCAGATAGTCATAGTGGATGATAATACCTTTATGATATTTTCAATATGGGAACTTAGAAGAGAAAAGATTTTTTCTCAGATATTGGCTCCAAGGGCTGTGCTGTTGGATAAAGATTTTGTTTCCCAAATTGTAAGACTGAGAGTGAATCACATGAAACTATGGATTATTTTTTTTTGTTGTTGTGGGAAGAGGTTCTATAATAAGTCTATCAGTTTTCTGGCATAAATTTGTCAGGGGAATAAATGTGTCTAATACATATTTTTGATGATTGATAATGGTTTTCCAAGTCTGCTAAATAAGGAAGTAAGACATTTTCTTTCTATGTTTAAATGATGGGAAAAATAGACTGGGTGTTATAAAACAGCAAAAATATTATTAGTTCAGAGGGNCTTAGCCTTGTTTTGATTTGTTATATTTTGTTATTATTTTCCAGAGATTTGGAAGTAGAAAAAGATTTATTTAAGAAGATGCACTTGATGTTGATGTCCCCAGCCAGCTGCTTTTTCCAGACTGGGAGATTCACTTAACCAGGGCAATTTGAAAGCACCAGATAAATCTGGAAGAACAGAAAAAGGGCTCTGTACAAGACTCCAACAATATCCCCCCCTGAAAATCAGAAATTGCCCATTTGCAGGTGGAAAAGAGACAGCTTCTTCTCTTTCCTACTCCCTGGGATATTCCTTTTCCCATCTAATCTTTTACTGCCAAACAGGAGGAGGGAGAATTTTCTGTGTTGACAAGAGTTAGGTTGGGTTTTGGAAGCTCCAGGTGTTTGGTGTAGCCCACCAAATTCTGTGGGAGCTGCAGGTCCCCGGTGGCTCTGGAAAAGCAGGTTGGTCGGTTTTTATGGGGAATGTGAGGCAATATTATCCATTAAAGTTGATTCTGGTGCCATCGTGCAGAGGTGGTGTCATAAATAGAAGTCTGGCTGCTGGAATTTGGATGTAGCTCCAAACTGAATTTTCCTTTTGTTTGGCTTTGCTCCTTTTTCTCTCCTTCGTGCCTTTTTTATAGCTTCTAGTTGAGGTTTTATGGCATTGTTGGGCATTTTAACATGCTCAAATATGTGGAAATTTATAAATAAATAAAGCAATTCTGGATTTGAAAAGCACAATAATATGAATCACCTGGCTGCGGAAAAGGTATGTAATCAAAAACTTGTTTTGCCTCNTCCTTAAAATATGGGCTTTATGGCTCCTCTTCTCTCCTAAGAGTGAGAGAAAAACGCAGATTTAAATCTGCTTTACTGATTACTGGAACATACGGGGATTAAAAAAATCCATTTAATACAGTTACTTTTTTAGAGTTTCAGATAGTCATAGTGGATGATAATACCTTTATGATATTTTCAATATGGGAACTTAGAAGAGAAAAGATTTTTTCTCAGATATTGGCTCCAAGGGCTGTGCTGTTGGATAAAGATTTTGTTTCCCAAATTGTAAGACTGAGAGTGAATCACATGAAACTATGGATTATTTTTTTTTGTTGTTGTGGGAAGAGGTTCTATAATAAGTCTATCAGTTTTCTGGCATAAATTTGTCAGGGGAATAAATGTGTCTAATACATATTTTTGATGATTGATAATGGTTTTCCAAGTCTGCTAAATAAGGAAGTAAGACATTTTCTTTCTATGTTTAAATGATGGGAAAAATAGACTGGGTGTTATAAAACAGCAAAAATATTATTAGTTCAGAGGGTTTGGAAGTTCTGAAAATTTTAGCTCCATTTAGTGGAATTTCTAGTTTTGTGCACAAGGACAACAATGTGCTTAATATCAGTAATAATTTTTTTCTTTTTCTGTCTCACACTTGCCATATGCAAATATTCAGTGGTTCCATCACAAAGCCTCCCTAACTCTATTCCAAACCAAAATAGAAAAGCCAGTTCCAGGACATCATAAACCCAAGATTCAGGTCTTGGGGGATTTTTAGCCAAGCCTATTAGGAGCTTGCACAATCTGTTGTCCACATTATTGATTTTGCTGTTTCTCCCCAACACCTTCCAGAGGGGAGTGAGGGGAAAAGTCCAAGGAGGGTCTAAATGAGTGGATAAGGATAGAAATAAGGAATGGTTTTGTGTTAAAACCCTTTGGTGGGTATCCAGAAGTAATTTAACACCAGGCTGATGGAATGACAAATGAAAGGTGGGAATGTGATCACAAAAAGTCATTATGGTTGGGAAAAACCTCCAAGATCACCAAGCCCAACCTTCAACCAACATCACCATATCCCCGAAGTGCCAAACACCTGCGCCTAAAAATGCAGCCTTTAAATGCCATCAGAATTCCTGCTTTATTTGAACCCAAATTTATCATCTGTCTTGGTTCCCTTTTCACCTCTTCTGCCTGAAAATTTCTTTCTGCTGAACTTGCAGTTTTGATAGCCTGCAGTATGTGAAGCAGCTAAATAAATAGAATTTGCAAGAGCACTGGAGGAAAAAAATCTATCTTAATTAGGTGCTTATTGAAATCGAGCGCAAACTGCATATGAAACATGATTTCAAAACAGAGACAAATATTTTTTTATACTTATAGATACTCAGTAATATATATATCTATTGCCAATATCACGCACAGCTTTTGGGGAGCAAATGGGAAGATGGAGATTGCTGCTGATCTTGGAGCTTTTCTAAAAAAAGCATCTCAGATGATTGTAAAAATCTATAGTAGAGTCATTTTTGCAGCAGCGCAAAACTATTTGTCCACTGAACTTTGTGTGCAAAGAATGATGGTGAAGAGGAAGGAAGAACATCTCCTGCACAGATCCAGGGTTGTGCTGTCTCCAGGCCTTTATTTTTGTCATTGGGGTCCTGTTTTATGAAGCAAGAAACTTTTTCTTACTCTCTGATATGATGGGATGCACAATATAATATTCAGTGTTGGATTCCAAGACTTGGTGTTTGTATTGTTCGTCATCCATGTTCTTAACTTGTGAAGAATCTTACAGGGGGGAAAAACCTGAAAACCCAATATTCTACATTTTAGAAAGGTCCATTTCTGATGTGGGATAAGAGAAAATGACTGAAAATAAAAAATAATTACCTGAAAAACGGCAAAATGGTGCAAAGGAAAAATGGGGTTGTGAACCTTGAGAAATTTTTTCTTCATGGATTTGACAGATGGACCACTTGGATACGGAATTGGCTGGATGCTCACGCTCAGAGGGTTGTGGTGTCAGTGTCCGAGTGGAAACCAAGGGGTGTCCTCGGTGTCAGGAGTGGGGACAGGGATGTTTGGCACCTCTGCCCCGTGGGTGACACGGGCACTGGGACTGCTGCACCTCCAACCATCTGCCAACGACGCTGCGCCGTGTGGAGGGAAGGGATGGGGCATCCCTTGGGCAGGCTGGACCTCATGGAGGTCAGTAAGGCCAAGTCCGAGTTCCTACAGCTGGGTCAGGGCAACCCCAAGCCCAAACACAGGCTGGGGGCAGACCGGAGGGGAGCAGCCCTGGGCAGAAGGACGTTGGGGTGTTGGTGGATGAGAAATTCTACATGATACAATGCACTTGCAACCCAAAAAGCCAAACATCCCCTGGGCTGCAGCAGATAAGTGCGGCCAGCAGGTCAGTGGGTTGATTCTTCCCCTCTGCTCTGTTCTCGTGAGACCCCACCCGGATCAGTGCACCCAGCTCTGGGCCCCATCAGCAGAAAGGACTCGTTGGAGGAGGTCAGAGGAGGCCGTGGTGATGATCAGGGCGTGGAAGATGGGCTGAATATTCCAGTCCCACTTTGCTCTCCCCCAGCGGGACCCCTGTCCCTCATCCCAAAATGCGTCTAGTGGGAAATGCTTAAATCAAGCTGTGCAAGTGCTCCTGGAGTCAAATATCAGGCAGAGCCAAGCAGAGACAGAATCCGGGGTGGGGAGGCTCTCCAAGTCCCTCCTGAGGGCTCCTTCCATGGGCTGCCTCTGGGTGTGTGGGCTTCCCTTCTCCTCTGCTCCATGCTCCCACGTCCAGGAACACACCAGAGATACAAAGAGCCTTCCATGAATGCAAATTCCAGGACAAATTATTATTTTTTACTTTCATGGAATAAAAAAAAATATAAAAAATTGCTTGAACAGCTTGGCTTCCCCACAAATCTCCACCTAACCCTTGCACTCAATTATTCTTCCTGACCTTCTAGTGCCCCATGCCATGAATTGTACCTTGAGGTTATAAAATAGGTCTCGGAGTAGTTCTCAGCCACTCCTATACAGCTTTTGTGTTCTGAGCCTTCAGATGCTGTTGATTTGAATTTGAAATTTCTTTCCTGCATTAATGTCTTGATCTGATAGAGCTTTTAAGGCTGAGCTTTAATTTGTTTAATCTGGCATATTCTTAATTATACGAGCTGTAAATTTTATTGTATTGTAAAGGCCTGAAACACACACATAAAGCTGCAGTGCCAAGGTACAATTGATTAACGGGACCGTCTTGCTCTTGGGTGTGACAACAATGTGCACTGGGGAACGTGGGAGTGTCTGGAAACAAAATTCCAGTGCTGAGCCACTGTCCTGGAGAATTTTGTGAACCTGTGGAGTGAATCTGTGAATCCACACAGTGAAATTTGTGATTCCTGCCCTCGCTTAGGTTAAATGGGGCTTCTCTTGTTCTTGCCAAGAGGGTTTAAGAAACATAAGTGGGACAGGGCGAGCTAAATTTAAAAAAAAAAAACAAAAAAAGGGAAATGGCTGAAATGTCTTCCCAATGCCTCGCTGGGAGATAAACCTCATCCCCCTTGTCAGCTCTGATTGCAGGGCTCCCCTTGCCAGGACTCGGCTGGGGCATGGCTCGTCCGTCAGCCCCGGCTCGGCGGGTTCTGCCGCCGCGGAAGCGGGAACAGCAGCGGCGCTGGTGGGGAAGGGAACACGCTGGAGCAACGAGTGAGGACACACAATTATTTCATTATTCATGCGTGGGATCTCAGGAGACTCGCGATGAAATTTCAGCTTCAGAAACACCAGCTTTTTTTTTGCTTTTTTTTTTTTCCCTGCTGAGCCAGAGGAATTGCTCTGCTGGCTTAGCCGGTGGAAGTAATCCAGCCAGGCTTGGTGTTGGACACAGATAGGTCAGGAGAAGGCAACCACATGAAAGGTTTTTTATTTCAAAGCAGGGCATGGGGCCGTGCTTTGCACCCCAAGAGATGTTGTGGAACCATTTCTGAGGCACTGAGGTGGAGCTCTGGGCAGTTACCCTTGTTCCCTGCATTATCCTCATAGCCTGTTCTTCCCTTTATCCACAGAATCAAGGGGTCATTTACGGTGGAAAATACCTCTAAGATCTTGAGTCCAACAATTCACCTAATACTGACAACTCCACCAGTTAACCGTGTCCCAAAGTGCCATATCTACATATATTTTAATTCCCTTCATGAATGGTGACTCTGTCACTGCCGTGGGCAGCCTGCACCAGGGCAGGACAACCCTTTCCAGGAAGAATTTTTTCTAATCTTCAACCTAAACCTCCCCTGGTGCAACTTGAAGAGGTTCCCTCTCCTCCTGTCCCTGTTCCCTGTTCCCAGAGCCCGATCCCCCGGCTGTCCCCTCCTGGCAGGGAGTTGTGCAGAGCCACAAGGGCCTCCCTGAGCCTCCTTTTCTCCAGGCTCAGCTCCTTCCCAGCTCCCTCAGCCCCTCCTCAGCTCCCTCAGCCCCTCCTGGGGCTCCAGACCCTTCCCCAGCCCCATTCCCTTCCCTGGACGTGCTCCAGCAACTCATTCCAGGCAGTGGCAGGAATCACCAGTGCCTGAAGTTTCCAAAGGGCTGATCATTGTTAGGACTCCCTGGGGAGACGTGGAGGAGGGGGAATATCTGTGTAGTTTCCATTTCCCCATCTCTTCCTACATCCTTGTTTCAGGGGGCTGCTGAAAGCGGTGCCAGGTCCCGCTCGCCGTGTGTGCAGCTTTGGTCACACGCTGCCTTTCATCAGGAGCCCGGGGTAGCAGGCCCGGATAGTCAGCAGTCATCTGTTACCCCCAGATAAATCTGGGACAGTTTGTTAAGTGACTGATGCCTTTTGCTAAGTCTCCTAAGTATGATTAATGTGCAGAAATGTCTGGTCGGGCGATAGGCAAATAGGGAAAACAGAGGCACGGTGCCCCAGCCTGTTTGTGCTTGTCCATCCATGTGCTTTGATCAAGGGGAAAAGTTATAGGAGCTGCTGATAGCCCAAGCCACTGCCTAAGAGAAACCAGGCACACTCAGGGGATATCAGAGTCCCAAATCTGAGAGTTGTACAAAAATCCAAAACCCTCCTCTTAGAGAAAGTAAAACTCCAGGCTTGGAGGCTGAAGAGGCTGAAAAATGAGACTCATTCTGTAAAGACTTGCTCAGCCCAAAGTAGGTACCTTCATGTCTCCTGCAATGACACAGTTAAGGGAATTTAATCCGTGATTTTTTAATGGTGAGAAATGGGAATTCCATAATAGCTGTGAGCAAAAAAAATAAGTAAAATATGTGGGGTTTTTTGCTGTAAAGGCTAATTTTTTGTATTATATATGGAGGTCTTCAACATATCCTGCTGACTTTAATGGTGTAGTGTTAGGGGTAGGAGACCACTTTGGGGTAGAAGACCCCATCTGGCCCCCTGGACCATATTTTTGGGAGCAGAATTGCATTAATGGAAGTAACTGCTCTGCTCTCAGCCCAGAGTTCAACACATGCACAGTGCCTTGAAGACGACTGATATCTCAATACTCGCATTGCCTTGGCATTTTTGAGTGTTTTGCTCTTTAAATGTGCGTGGGCAGGTTCAGGTTACCCGTCTCTGAAGGCTCCCTGTGCTCCTCTGGGCTAATTTAGTTCACCAACGGCAAATTAATTACTCTCCAGCCTGCTATTTATTTTCATGCGCACAGCAGAGAGGTACCACAGAGATGGGCAGATCTACGACTTGCCAGCTGACGTTATTGCTGACCCGACAGGTGGGGGCTCAGCTTCTGGGTGTCCTGTGTGTCCACAACTCACTTCACAGCCCGCAGTTCTCCGGGGGCTTGCTGCTTCCAGGAGCTGCTGACCACAGAGCTGAGCCCATCCCGCACCAAAAGCAGTGGGAAACTCCTGTGGTGTCGTTGTTGGACACACACACACACTCTCACTTTGGTGAGAGGGCATGAACTGTTTATTAAAACATCTCGCTCCACTTTTATAGTATTTCCACAAAGGCCAGGGACTGGGGGAGAAGGTTGACACCTCTCCCCATCTCGTTAGTCAAGACAACTGTCCATCAGCTGTCCATAGCTCTAAGACAAAAAATGTAAACTACCTAGGCTGAAGGAAAACATTGCTTCTATTTATAACACCCGTGTGTGAGAAACAACCTAAGAACTATGAACTGTGAGATACAAGAAGGCTGAAAAAATCAGGGCGATACTGTGGGTGCTTTCCTGAAATACATCTTGCTTCTGTCTAAAGGGTTCAAGTCACCTGTGATCTCATCCTGCACGTTTGAACCGCCGGGGGACGCATCTGTGACTTAAAAAAATGGGTCACAGGCGTGTCAGGCAGAAACTCCAGCTCAGCAATTCCCCCCAGAAAATCAGAGGATGTAAAATTGTTTGGGCCAGTTATGGTTTTCCAGATAACCCTTCAATTTTACCTCCCATGTAAAGGCTAATATACTGCTGGCTGCTGCTGCTGGAGGTTTGCTCCAAAACCAGCCATCATTTCTGTACTTTCATGCACATCTTTAGAAAATGATGAAAATATTTCACTGCAAACCAGAAAGCAAAAAAAAAAAAAAAAAAAAAAAAAAAAAAAAACACGACAAA
>WBMY01018671.1:197466-208855 GCA_013397315.1 Donacobius atricapilla
AAAAAAAAAAAGAGAAACAACCAGTGAACTTGTGTACAGTGAGATAAAAATCTGTGTTTCATTACTTATTTATTTATTCATTTATTTCAAAAAATCTTTAACCAGAAAAATTCATTAAGATGCAATGTCTCATGTACAATGATGGCCTAGGGACGAGAGATGGATTAAAAAATGTAAATAATATTAGGCCTAATGTGTGTACCATTAACACAAATATTAAATTAATGTAAAAGTTTCTGACAGTACAAACTTGGCTTTAACTCTTTAAACATGTTTAAAATAGTGCAGAATGGTGGTAAGATTTGGCAGATGAGAGACGCAGTAAACAAGTGTGTCTCAAAAGAGACAAAATGTCAGCAAAATAATTGCCTAGCAGTACTTCATATCAATTAATTCATTTGTATTTAATTAAAAGGAGTCATAACAATTGGCTGCTGTATAAAAGCCCCTTAGCTCTGGAGTCTTCAATGCCTTTCCTTAGTTTTCTGGGGCTGGATATTGTTAGCCTTTTTGAATAATTCAACCCAGATCTATTTCCTAAACAGAAAATCTATCTTGGAGTTATTCCCCTTTCTGCAGGGAAGCAGCAATAAACAGTAGCTTTGTGCGCCTTATAAATGACAATGAGGGAGACAAGGGCTGGGATTTCAAAAAGCACTTGCAACCAAAAATGTTGGGGGTTCCTAAACCAGGGAGGCGCTTGTAAAGACGGATTTTATCCAAGATGACTCCAGTGAATCCATGTGGAGTGTGAGCAGTGCTGGCCTGGCCACTGCTATGGAGCCCTGGCAGAAGTGCAGCCAGGACATCCCAGCTCCTCTAACCTCTCCTCTGTGGTAATGAGGATTATTTAATGTTGGAAAATGAAAATGGCAGCTTTGGATTTATTAGATTTTCCCTGTCTGGAGTTAGGATAAGCTCCTAGTTTCAGGTAAATGATGCTGAGTCGGGTGGCCAAATGACTTTGTTCAGAGTATTATCTGTGGTTATTTTTATTGTTTATTGTTTTGTTGTATCATTTCCTAGTTGACTCAGAAAATCTGATACCCTGCGGTGCCTTTTGTACTCCTCAGAGTAAATTAACAAATTTTTTAATGAAAAAATGAGTAAATAGCATAATAAATCCCATCAGGTGTGCCACAAGGTTTCCGGTATTTCCAAACCCCTGGAGACATTCAGCGCTGTGGTGTAGGACGGCTGACCTGGAGACAAAGAGTGATTTTATGAGTAAAATATGAAGAATATGGAGCCATTCCTAGGAAGATGTCACCAACTGTGCAAATACACATTTTGGGAGGGTCCCAGCCTTAGAATTTTTACTGGGAAATCATTATGACCAGGAAAATGTTCATCATTTGAATGCAAATACCAAGGGGGCAGAAATGTTAGTGCAGCCAACTGTTATTGTGGGTCGGGCCTTCCAAAGTGTAGGCTAACCTTCCTCCCAAACGTTAAAAATAAGATATTTTGAGGGGAGTATTGCCATAATTTCTGCTGCTAATTACAGATCTCCCAGTGCTTTGGTTGCTGCAGCCCATAGGCCCGTTGGCTCCTCCCTGCCTTTGGCATCACCCACAGATAAAGTTTACCAAGGGATGGCCTCAGAGGCACCTGAACATCACCCAGAGGAGGGAGAGGGTGGCAGGAGCCTGTCCCGGGGGTATCCAGCTCTGTGGGATGCCTGTGCATTCCCCCTTCGGAAGGAATTTTCCCTGTGGATTTACGACTGCCATGCGTTCTCCCTGTTTTTGGCCTCCCCAAAGAGGGAAGCTCGCTCTTGTCCTGCCTGGTGGTGGGGAAGGGTTAAGCCCTGTCAGCCCCTCCTCTGCCTGCTGAAGGGCCTTGTTTGCAGAGGATTGATAGAGCACCCTTGAGAGAAAGATTCGCATTTTCACTGTTCCGTGTCAGGGAATGAGGTTGTGTGATTTTTGTGTCATTTTGCACTGCCATATTTCTTCCATTAGGAATTCTAATATTTCACAACCTCTGTCAAGGAAACTGCTACTCCTAATGCAGACGGCCAATGCATTCCAGATGGCCTCGTAATCCAGTTCAGGTTTTTCACATACATTATTTCGGTTCCAGCGCGGGTCCAGGCTCAGCTTTGCCAAAGCTGGTTTCATGATTCATTTGCAACTGCAACAAGTTAATCCCAGAGCGAAGAGCTCTGTCCACTTCAGGTGAATTCTTCTTGCCTGCTGGCTCCAGACACTGGCTGGTAAGAGTTCCTTCCAAAAGAACAATTTATATTCAGCGTCCTCGTGCCAAGTTCTTCATATCCATGGCCCATGGATCAAGGAGATGTTTCTAAAACAAGAGTTCCTTAATTTATGAACTGTATTAGCTTGCCAGTGAAACGGGTCCAGATCAATGAAGGCATTTTAAAGCATCAAGGAAAATATTTAAAAGGGGAAAACCCAGTGAGCTATGCACACAGAATATTAAAATTTAAAATAATTCCATGGGTTGAATCGTGATTAGTGCTCAGCTTCATTAATTCTCAGCCCAACAGCATAAACAGTAACAAACAAGCAAAGAGTGACTTTATGCAGGTTCGCCGGGGTCAGCCTTGCTCTCCGTTTGTTTCCTTCTATATTTGTTTTGGTTTTCTTTTTATGGATGCTGCGCGCTGCGTCGCTTCACGCCGCTGTTTGTTTGGGAATTTCCATAAGGCCGTGCTGAATATTAAACACAACTCTCTATTTACATTTTGATAGTGAAACGTTCTCCCAAACATCGCCCTAGTTCCGCCCATCTGCTGTCCCCTCGTCGCCGCTGTGGAGGAGCCCAGCTCGAGGCAGAGCTGTCTCCATCCCTTTCGGTCTCCTTTTGTCTCTGGCACGTTTGGCTCCATCACACCAGCTGAACTGAAATGATATTTCCTGAGCACTGGCCTCTTACACATACGTGGACTCAGCATCTTAATTGCTGTTAGTGTGAATCATCCAAAGCTGGTGCATAATTTCTCAAGACATTTATAGGAGATCTACAGTAGACATTTACTCGAAATAACGAAAATAAAGAAATCCATAAATCCCATGAAACTTTCCCCTACTTCATTTTAAGTTGTTTATACAAGGAACTTCATGTTGTAATAACACTTTTTGGCCTTTGTTTGATTGGAAATTTCTATTAAACTGTTATGAGAAAATAACTTTATGCTTGGGGTTTTATGTTTCAATTTGATTAACAACAGGCTTTTACAAGGGCTCGAGCGCTGCTGCCTACACCGAACGCATCCAGCATTATTGCACTGCCTGCTTGGCTGCATGGAGTGGACTTTATCAAGAAAATTATATTTCCTGCCTGTGACATTTTGGAAACGTATTGTATGTCATATCCCTGTCTTAAACGCTGTTAGTGCGAATCATCTGACTCTGGTTTATAATCTTTGGGCTGTATTTATAGCAGACCGTTGCTCTGTAGTGTTCTAAATTTCCTGCTTATGATGCAATGGCAAAAGTCATTAAACATTAGCAGTAATAGTATTTTCACTGTAATAAAGTGTTAATTACTTCCACATGTTAATCGAGTTGGGGGGGGCAGAGAGAATTTTGCTATTGTTACTGTGCCTAAAATAATTTCCATGTGATAATTTTCCAGGATATCAAAAACTGAATAATTATGCACTAATTAAGAAAGTAGAGCCTGCTCTGGAGTTAAGACTGCATTAATTTTAATGTTTTTACAGTCCTTTAATTGGGGAGAGGGCTGTAAATTGCGAGCTGACGCAGTCCCGCCGTACGCCGGCCTGCCTGCGCAATCTGCCTCCTCTCCACCTCAACCCAAGGTCAACACGAGTTTGCAAAATCCCTCTGCTCTTCGTACGAAATGTATTGGTGCTGAAGCGTGCATCTATCACCCTGACAAGCATTTAACTCTCCAAGAGCACATGCTCTCACTTCTTAAATTATTAATTGCATTAAATACATTTTCATATCGCGGGCTGTTTGCTACAAACTGTTCCCGAGCACGGAGAGGTGCACCCCCCCTCCCCAGGATGAGACACTTGGCTGTTGTTCCAGCTGGGAAGGGCTTGGTTTGGGGAGCTGCAATTCCAAAAATCGCTGAAAAAAGTCACCCTTGCAAAGTCTTTTATTTTTTTAATGTTGATCAGTTGGCTTTGCTTCTCCTCCTCTCCTTTGTTCCGCGCTGATGTCTGTAAGTCCATATTGTTTGGGTTTGTTTATACCTTTGCACTTATCAGCTCGTGCAGTTTTGCAGGGTATTCTCCCTGTCACACCATTATCACAGGCAATGGCATCATCATCCGCTTCATTATCATCTCTGGGTCATTCCAGCCCGGAATGGCTTCGTGTTACAACTAAAAGGAGGAATCTGGCAAATGGATCATATTATCTCCCTCTCTCACTCCGGCATTTGAATGCATTATGCACGGCACACTCTTTATATTAACAGGCATCATGACCTTTGCCTGTAACATGTTTATTTTCGCAGGACTTGCTGGTGCTGCTGGAGTTCTGCTCCTGCCAGCTCCCGGTGCTGTTGTGAGCCCTGCGTTGCAAGGCCCAGGTGGGAGAGTGGAGCCGGGGAGGCAACTCATGTTCCTGCCCGCCTGGGGAAGAGGGAACCATCCCGTGGGATGCTCCCAGGCCTGCCCTCAGCAGAGGTGGGACCCTCCTGCAGTCCCCGTGCGGGCTCAGACCTGGGGGTGTCGAGGGCGTGTGATGGCAGAACACAAAATGTTCCCTGGATCGGTGTTTGCTATTAACTCCTGAAACAGCGCGGCTTTATTCTAGTGAGGGCACTAAGGTTACTCCTTGGGGCTCCAGGATACTTCAGGTAACAGATGAGAAAGGGATTCGCATTGCTTTAAAACAAAAAAAATGTTTTTATGAAGAAAAAGTCAGGGGAAAAATCTTCCGGGGATGTTTGGGGTGTGGGTCCCTAGATTAGGATGTGGTCAGAAACTGGGAGGCCTTTTTACCCACTGCAAAGATGAACCTCCAGCAGACTTTGACATTTCCCTGTGACCCTGAGCTCACATTTGGTGGCGGTTTGAATTTCTGACCTTGTTCTTGTTTTTCCTTTCCTTTATTTCCATTTAGTACTTAAGGAAAGCACCCCAGGCATCAAGAGAAAAATTGGAATAATTTACTAGCACATGTCAATGTTTACTTGGTTTGCTTGCACTTTATTCACGGTTTAATTACAGCTGTACTTGAATATACTTGTAAGGCAATAAGAAACTTCACTTCCTTAATATTTGAAAGTACGAGCACAGGTAGATCTGAGCATGGCTGGGGATGGGATCCTGTCTCCATCTGACCTTTCCTTGAGTTCTCATTGGATAAACCCTCTCTAGGGCTCCTTCTAAAATCTCCCCCATTTTCTGCTTTTGTGCATTTCCTTTTAATGGTATTTTAATGGCATTAGTGGTGCCAAGATCAAGGTGTGGCATCCCTTCAAAGGAGGGGGTGTAAATTCTTTGGAGATGGGCATAAATGGATCACCTTGAGCCTCCTCCATGTCATTCCAACAATAAATATCGAGGAGATGGGGGACACTTGCCAGTGCTGCAGGACAAAGTGATTTCCAGACACTTTCAGAGGCATTTCTAAGGTGTGTTTATGCATTTTGATGCATTTCCCTTCATCCTGCATCCTAATGAGGGCATACACCAGCCAGGATTTGCTTTGCAGGATGAGTTGGACATCAGGACACTGGAGCAATGGAAAACTTGTGGATGGAATTGCAGCCCCAAGTGCAGATTTTTTAGCAGCTTTTGAAGAATATTTCTAACATCATTTTAATGGCACATTCCTTCAAGGCAACATAAAGGACATTGTGCTGCAGTTGGTGTTTTTATCACGTCTGTTCAATAGCTCAGGTGGAAGAAATCATATTTTTCAGTGCCCAGCATGCCTCAGTCCAGTTGGAAAACTCTGGAACATCTCTGCAGAGATCACTCTACCTGCTGTTAAAGAGGGAAAGGCCATAGGAAAGTTAACAAAGACAAATTGTGGAAAGGCCAAGAGAAACATTTTTCACCCAACTCACTTTTTTTTTTTTTTGCCTCACTTTGTTCTGCCCCAATTTCTCTATTACCACTGCATTAATTAGAAATTTAGGTAAATGACATAAGTGCCCTAATTTTTTATTTCTGCCAGGAGAACAATTAGGCCATTAGAAGTAACAAATGGTCTGGGCTCATGTTGCCTGTTGAAAATTTCAAGCTGCATTATTTCTGACATGAAAAAAACCCCAACAAATAATAGTTGTTTTGGCCAATTTTTACCATAAGCAATGTCAGCTTTAGCAGAATCACTGTACCATTGGCTGGTTTTTTTTTTTTCCCCCTATTGTCATGGCTCATTAAAGTGTGCTGACTCTCGTGGATTCCCATTTCCTTTAGGTAAATAGTTATTTACATGAACTGCGACATTTTTCTTTGGTGACAATTTCTAATTGTTCAGGCAACCAAGGGTGATATATTAACCACTCCGAAGAAAGCTTCATCTATGAAATAAATTACTCGGAATTAACTATCCTTTCAAAAGAGGCAAAATTTCCAAATGGACAAATTAGGCCCTTCTTAGCCACATATGGTAAGTGTTTTAAGCATTTCCCCACTGGTGGTTACTCTGGAGAACAATTCCTCATGATGGAGTGGAAGAGTTCTTAACTCATCTGGGGTCCTGCGCACGCCAGCGCTCGCCAGCGGCGGCTCCAACGGAGCCGTTCTGGGGCTGAGCTCCCTCAGGCTTTGGGAGCTTCTTGCCCCCACAGTTTTAACTCTTACTGTGCTACCTTGGAGGCCAGGGACAGAACAGGCCCCGTCCTGGTGCGTGGTTTAGCTGCCCTACTTCTTAAGTGACGATTCGATTTCCAGCTTTAGTCTTCGTAAACGGATTGAGAGCAGTCCCGGGGAGAAGGATTTGGGGAGGCTGGTGGGTGGGAGGTTGGACATGAAACCCCCCTTGAGCTGGGGCTGAGCCCCCAGCATGGGCAGCAGGGGAGGGGGGATTTTGCCCCTCTATTACACCCTCGTGGGGGCTCACCTGGAGCACTGCAGCCAGCTCTGGAATTCCCAGCACAGGGAGGATGTGGATCTGTTGGAGAAAGCCCAGAGGAGGGCACAGAGACGTTCCCAGGGCTGGAGCCCCTCTGGAGCCAGGCTGGGACACCTGGGGGGGCTCACCTGCAGAGGAGAAGCTCCAGGGAGAGCTCAGAGCCCTTCCAGGGCCTAAAGGGGCTCCAGGAGAGCTGGAGAGGGACTGGGGACAAGGGATGGAGGGACAGGGAATGGCTGTGGGTAGATTTAGATGGGATTTGGGCAGGAATTGTTCCCTGTGAGGGTGGGCACGCCCTGGCACAGGGTACCCAGAGCAGCTGTGGCTGCCCCTGGATCCCTGGCAGTGCCCAAGGCCAGGCTGGACACTGGGGCTGGAGCAGCCTGGGACAGGGAAAGGTGTCTCTGGCAGAAACAGGATGGGCTTTGAGGTCCCTTCCAACCCAAACCATTCTGGGATTCTGTGTCTCTGTGAAACACATTTCAAATACAGCATTTTTTTCCCTCTAATCACAAGTTCCAGGAGGACCTATGGACCTCCAGTGCGGAATCCTCAACTACAACTTCTGTTTACAGACCTGGTTCTGCTTTTACTTTTGCAGCTAAATTCAGAGAGATCCCATCCAAGGCATCAGGCATGAAACAGATCACATGAGTGGATATTAAGTTTATTTCAAAGATTGGTACTTTTAAGAATACCCCTAGTCTTTTATGCAGAGTTGAATCATATAATCATGGAACCATTAAGGTCAGGAAAGACTTCCAAGATCATCAAGTCCAATCTTCTACTAGACATGGATGGGATGCCATCTTCTTCAGGTCATTAATTTAAAAAGCCCTTGAATTAATTTTAAAATGCCCATATATTGTTCTTTTGGACACCTAGACAGCTTTAAACATTTGTAAGCTTTTACAAACTCATGTCCTCTGGACTTCTGAGTCCCATTTCAGTGTTACTCCAGGCAAAGCCACTTAGACACTTTTGGAAATGTTACTGACATAACTCTTTCCCCAGTGTCTGAGTTGTGCCAAATATTGCAAGATAGAAACCTAAGAAAACATGTTTTTCTAATTTAAGTCATAACTTGACCACATTTCAATGTCCACATTTTGTATTTAGAAACTAAGAACGTCTTGCAAGGAAGCATCCAATCAGTTTAAATTATGCTTAGTTTGTTTTTATGGTTTCCCATGACTTTTTTGGGCCAGTGTAGTTTCCCGTTTCCCACACATTCGAAGCCAGTATGTCAAGACTTTGGAATGTATTAGGCTGTTTAGCATAATTTGAGCACACTTTTGAAATGGCTTCTCCTACAAAAGATCTGGATATTGTACATTCATTCGACAAAAATAGCAAATTAGAAGAAGATTGTGTTTTCTGTTTGTATGGAAAAGAATTTAATTAGGAGTTATTTTGGTCCTAATATTTACTCTGCAAGAGTAATTAAAATAGAGAGATCAGTAAAATAGGTGTAGCTCTAAACACATGTTCTTGCTTTGTTTAATTATGCTGATTAGGTTTAAACCCCAATTTGGCATCACCTCCCTTGTCTTAATATGTTGTTGATGAAACCATGTGGAGACCTGACCTTAATATAATCGTGACAAACCTCATCTGATTACCTTTAGCTAATTAAAACATACATTATATGTACGATAATATTATTGTTATTCATCTTGCACCTCTCTCCCTCTACATCGTTATGCTGAAAGTAAATCTTATTGTGAGATTTCTGTCTCTGAAGGACCCTGTGCCTTTGGCATAATTGGGAGAGGTGTTTATTTCATGGGCCAGTTATAATAACAGTAATTATCATATAAAAACTCTGTGAATTTTCAGGCTGAGGCTTAGTGCTAAGTTTACTGTGGCTCTGTGCTGGCGCAGCCTGCAGTGAGCACTGGGCAGCCCTGGGACTCCCCATGCCCCCCTTCCCATCCTTCTTTCCCATTCCTTATTCCACTCTGGGGCTTCTTGCCCCAGCCCTGACTGCACAGTTCTCAGCCCCATTTTCTGGCTGTCCCGTCCAACATTAACGCCCAAGATTTGGCCCCAGGATCTGGAGACCCTTCATTTAAGGTGCTGGATCCTTTCCCAGAATGGTTTCTTTGGGGGAGAGCTGGAATATGGTTTTGGTGGGTGTTTATGCATCACAAAGCTAATTATGACTTGGGAATGCCTTTGGGACTTTCCCTGCCCTCCACCATCGCAGGTGTTCTCTTTCCTAGCAAAGTCATTCTACAGAAGCAAAGTGTCACAGAAGGGCAACTAATGGGCACACTGAGCAAATTTAATTATGTCTGGGGCTCTGAGCAACCTGGTCACGTGGAAAGTGTCCCTGATCATGGCAGGGGTTGGAAGTGGGTGGTCCTTAAAGTCTCTTAAAACCCAAACCAGCCTGGGATTCTATTTGACTAAAATATTTTTAGAGAATCTGTTGTCAGGCACACCACCATAGCCTTTAACATCCCTCTGGTCTTCAATGCCAACGTCCCCGGTTTGTACCTGCAAGAAAGTACAACGCAAATAAAGCAAGAAAAAGAAAATAAATTAAAGATCTTGCGGTGGAATTTCATGAATATTTCAGAAGGTATCAAGAAGGATGCTCTCCATGGGCATGTAAATAATAAAGAAATTTGAACCTTAGCCATGGCAGTCCCAGGCTGGTGCCTGTCCCACTGGAACATTCTTCTAAGGTGGTTTGAAGAAATCTGAGCTGCTGCAAATATAGAACTGATGCGGAAAATTGCCTTCCAAAATGTATCCAGAATTATTCTGGCTTTCAGCACAAGTGTGATACAGGAACTGAGTTGTTTTATAAGCCAGGCTCACCTGGGAATGGCTCGGGTTCTTCCTGACTTGATTTTCCTTCAAAGCATGTTCCCTCATCTTCCAAACATTGCCTATGAGAGGCTTCCTTTAAGGAGAAAAAAAAAAAAAAAGCTGGTCTAAATAACAATAAAAATAACCATGAAATGTCAGAAGTTATGGCCGTTTCACCTGTCCTGAGTGCCATGAAAGCAGGACAGGGAGGGTGGTGAGCAACCCAGGGATGTCCGTGCCAGGAGCCGCCACTGCAGCGCCAGCTGCCAACAAGGCACGGGGACAGGGCGCACAGCAAGGCTGCAAAACCATTTTGTGTCCATCCACTGGGCAAAGGAATGGAATTCCTCCTGTCTGGAATGAGGGTGACCAGTGTGACAGTGTGGGGTCAGAGGATGGTGGCCCCACCACCCATGTCCTTGCTCTTGGCTGCAGACTCCAGCTGCTCACCCTCACAAAAGTGGGGACAGGGCTGAGTGACTCCCCATCTTCTGGAAAAACTCTTGGCTCTAGCCACTGTCCCCTTATGTCTGAATTCATCTGAAAAATACCAATATTTCACCACTAGTGGGTCGAGGAGGTTAAACTTTAATGTTTCCCTCTTTCCACCAGTGCACCTCACGGGAAAAAAAAAATAAAATAAATAATGGTTTCAAAAATGTACAAAATCCAATTTAAAATGACATTGGGGTTTTATTTAAAGTCATGGAAGCTGGTTAATTCCAAAATGCTCTCATTAACTCACATCATTTAACAAGTTTCTATTCATTTAGCTCTCTCTCTCCAGAGCCTCTCAGCTGCTCTACCTCAACACACTGACAGCCTTCTGTGCTCCTGCTTCCCAGGGGGACCTAAGGTGACTTTAAAGTACCTTTCCCTTTTCCTGGAGTCAGGGTGCACAAAGGGGATGGCTCTGGAAGCCTGTCTGGATCAGGGCAGGGTTCCCGGGCTGCCCATGGACGTCCTCCCAAATTTTGCATCCTCCCGGCCCCATTCCCAGACATTCCTACAGCATCCTCAGCTCCTGCCTGGTGGGGAATTCCCCGGGCTGGGCGGTAATTACGGAGCCATCACGGGCCCTGCAAGGAGCACAGGAGGGTTGGAGTGTGTGAAGATGTCACCCCACTTGTTCTTTATGGGCTCGGAGCCTTCCTCCTCTGTGCCTGCTTTGCTGTGCTCGGTATTTCGGTCTCCGCTCTCTCACAGGATGATTATCTTCCCAGTTTCAGGATATTTAGACTTTGTGAGGTTTTTTTGTCCTTTTTTGTCTTCACCAATAGCATCAGTTTGTTCCATTCTCCCTCCAAAATGACTCCTAAAAACCCATTTGGTGTGCTTTTGCTTTTCTTTTTTTCAAGGCAGAAAAGGGAAATAATCTTCTCCTCTTCTCTTCTCTTCTCTTCTCTTCTCTTCTCTTCTCTTCTCTTCTCTTCTCTTCTCTTCTCTTCTCTTCTCTTCTCTTCTCTTCTCTTCTCTTCTCTTCTCATCTCATCTCCTCTCCTCTCCTCTCCTCTCTTCTCTTCTCTTCTCTTCTC
>WBMY01018671.1:214496-240287 GCA_013397315.1 Donacobius atricapilla
GGAATAAGAAAAAAAAAAAAAAAAAAGAAGAACGTGGAAAATCTGCCATAATTCAGAACACAAAAAGGAAATCCTGTGGATGAGTCAATTATATGGTTCCTAATGACGGTTCAGCCTGGAGGCCTTGAGTGAGGAGGGGAGGAAATAGGGGAGGATTAACTTGGTTAACCTTCTTCCATTTCCCTGTGCCAGGCAACTACTTTACTCACTGCATTCCGTCCTCTTTAACCCACGCTGTTATTTCCCACTGTAGCTGGGGACAGCTTGAATTTCACAAATTTCATGAGTATTTGCTCTTTCCATTTTGCACCAATAATTAAAGTCGTAAAAAGGGCCCAATGCTGTGTTGGAAAGTGGGATTAAGGGGGTTGGGTTGTTTCTACCTGTCACCATTAACGTGCCTCATCAGATGCTCAGGAAAATTAAGATCCCAGTTTTCCTGGGCAGCACATTATTAGGGATATATCCTAGAAATTAGAAATACCCCCAAGATTAAAAGCAAAATCTCAGAGGCAGCTGAAGACAGCGGTATCTTCAGTGAGATAAAGGCCTGGCCAAGTGCAATAATGATAATGATAAATAACCATCATTTATTTTTATACATGCCCATATCATTTAGGACCTCATAGTGCTCCACAATAAAATCAAAGAAACATTAACTTGAAGTAAACAAATGACAAAACCAACATCAGCAGATGGGCAAATCAACAACAAAAATAAACAAATCAGCAGGTCAGAAGCTTCATTGTAGGGATGAACAAATGAGTTTGGAGCAGAAATTTGGGTGGAAAATGCAGGAAAGACCAAATGAAGAATGAAAGGCTGCTCATCCTCCTACCCTGTGGTGAGCACAGCGCCCTCAGACACCTTTGGGTGATGTCTCACTGCCATTGGGGTTTCCTGTATTCTCAATTTCCAATTAAATCTCATGTCTGCATTTCCTTTTCCTTTTTTTCCCCCAGTCCTGAAGACCCAAACACCTCCTGGAAGCCTGGTGTTCAGGCACAGCTGGATGGAGACGCCGGGATTGTTGGACTGAGATGGGCAGCGATGAAGTGCAGATATCCAGATCTGGATTGGTTTTTTATTATCTGATTTGAAGAAAATATAAAAGAGAAAGGAAAAACCTATGACTTTGTTTTGAACCTTGGTGTGGTGAACATGACTTGCACATCCTCATGCACCGGGGTCTGTGCAAGTCCTGTGCCCAACTCCCAATAAATTCATGATCCATACGTGACCTGTGGTCAGCATAAGCATTTTTTGTCAAGGAAGTAGGAGCTTGCTGGAAATATTACTATTATTTACAGCTATTACTGATGATTATTTATAGTGGAGTTGAAGCTAAAACTTTATCACACTGAGCATCAAATAAATACTTACTGGAAAATTCCCTTCTCTGAAATTGTGGGGGAAAAAAATCTTTATAACCCATTTAAAAACAGGAATTAATTGTGATTCATTCTTCTGAGCTAAAGAAGAGGCACTGTACAGATCTGGATGTCCAGAGCCATTGACCTGCGATAGCAGATGATTTTCAGCCGAACATAACCTTTTTCTTTTGTTTTTGCTTCAGACCTGTGAGGCTGTGGAGGCAGGGAGGTACCTTTGCCCAAACCTTGCTTAGTCTGGAAGCACTGAGGAGCAGGAATGCTCCTGGGAGCACTGGGATTTGCCATCCTCCCTGTGCTCATTTGTGTTTAAGAACAACCACTCTTGGCACGTGATGATCATCTGCTGATGTTTTAGCCAGAGACCGCAAATAAAGATGTTGTCTTCTTTTTAAAGTAAATCCGCAGCCTCTGTAAGGACAGATTTTAGGTGAGGTTTCGGATTGGGGTATGCAAGGCCAGTACTTCAAACTCATTCTGGATCGAGAGACGCCTAAAACATGAATTATGTGCTTAGAAGGAATCTGAAAACTTGCTTAAAAATTAACTCTGTGCACCAGAAATTAATAATTTAAATTACCGTCTTCAAATACTGCTGCAGTTGCTTCCTTGCTGAAGATCTGTCCTTGCAATTGTTGTTCCAACAAGTTTTTATGCACATGGGAAAGAAAAAGCTGAGAAAAGCACCTGCATTCTGGCTTGCCTTTGGGCGTTATTCATGCCCTGGCAGTGAGGACTTGTCCCAGAGCTCACGACAGGAACTTTCCTTTGCCACTTTGGGCACTGTAAGAATCAGAAGCGCTGTTGACAGACACGTTCCAGGTCACAGAACGAGATTTCCCGATCAATATTGTTCCAAGCAAACTTCAGGGCCAGAAATGCAATTCCTGACACTGACAGGGCACGAGATCCTGCAAAACACGTGATGCTGTGAGGGCTCTGCGTGGAGCCACCACTGCAGCCGCGCAATGATTTCTGCAGGGCTGTGCCATGGCAGGGACCCCTCCCACTGTCCCAGGCTGCTCCAAATCCTGCCCAGCCTGGCCTTGGGCACTGCCAGGGATCCAGGGGCAGCCACAGCTGCTCTGGGCACCCTGTGCCAGGGCCTGCCCACCCTCACATCCAGCAATTCCTTCCCAATGTTTAAATTAAACCTGCCCTGTGGAAGGATGTCACCCTGATTCTTTCAGTCTTCTCTTCTATTCCACAGTTCCATGTTTTGGGTTNAGTTTCGGATTTCTTTCTCACACTTGGGTGATGTAAACACAGCCAACGTTTTTGTAATTTCAAGGGAAGTTTTCATTCCTGTTCTTAGAGATATGGACAGCTGATGGACAGTTGTCTTGACCAATGGGATGGGGAGAGGTGTCAACCTTCTCCCCCAATCCCTAGCCTTTGTAAAAATACTATAAAATGAAGTCAGATAGTTTAAAATAAAATCAGTTTAGTTCATACCCTCTCACCAAAGTGTTTGTGTGTGTGTCTGTGTGACGAACAGTGTCAGAAATACTTTATTCCACTGGTTTATCCTGAGGTTATCCTGTGGGTTATCCGCAGTGAGTTGGTGTTAGATGTACCAGCACCATCACAAGATACAACCTTACGCAGGAAAACACTGTGCACAGGAAGGGAACAGCTGAAAATTGGGAATTTAGCTTAGGCAAAGCAGGACCCTGCCTGGAGGATGCCGTTCCAGCAGCCCTATCCATGCAGCAGTCCCTGGAAGTGCTTCTGTCACAAAGGTTTATTTTTCACAGTGTGTTAGTTGGCAAGAATTATGCAATCCACACTCAGGCTTGGCGTTCCAGATCTCAATGTGTATGGAAATGTTTGGTAGGTTTAAAAAGGTAAAAAATAAAGGAATAAAAGATTGTTTTCTCCTTGCCTTTCGGTGCTCCTAGTCCTTCTCTCCCTGAGACTTTAATTTGCAGGGAGCTCTGTACAGGCAGCCCTTCTTCACTGTTTAAACCCAATTAAAACTTGGGTGTCCAATATTAAAACTTTGCTCAGTATTAAAACAAAAAACAGGGGCAAAATTTAGAGCTTTAGCTCCAAATACAGGTTCTTGCACTTTCTGTAAATTTGGGGTAGTCACTTCTGAGGTTTTGGGTTGAATCCAACCCAATTAAAAGTGTTAGGTGTTATTTTTAAATTGGGAAGCTGCTATATATGTTTAATCTTTTTAGTATGGTTAGACTTTCAAAATTATAAAATTCTTCCGATTGCTTGATTTTAAAATTGGGTTTTCCTAAAAAACACGCAGGATTTACGGCTGTACTTTCAAAAGGAACCACACAAACTGCGTGAGTGCTATTTTGCCTGTAAAATGTGATTGCACTGGGATAGCTCAGATGTGCAAACCCACACCCGTGTCCCGTGGTCCATGTGAGCAGGTGACAACGCACAGCCCCCTGCTACCCATCCCGCTGAATTCTACCTTTCTGAAGGTCATTTTCTCAGCAGAACCAACCTGTGAGCTCTGAAATCTCCTTTATTCCCTTGTGAAGCCTTAGGCAGGTGCTTGGTCACCTTGGAGAAGTTGTGGCTGTGCCATAGAATAACTGCATGGCTGAGGCTGGAAAATTCCTCTCAGACCATCGAGTCCAACCATTCCCAGCACAGCCCAGGCCACCACTGCCCCATGTCCCCCAGTACCACATCCACATGGCTCTTAAATCCCTCCAGCCCTGCCCCGAGCAGCCTGTTTAAATGCTTTAAAATCTTTTCAGTAAAGAAAGTTCTACCCCCAAGTGCGAGGGCTGGTGGTGGCAGTGAACATCCATCTGCAAGGAGCATGCAGAGGACACTTGAGCTGCAAAGACCTGTCCCTGCCTGTCCCTGGCAGCAGAGTTCCTCAGAAATGCCTGTAGTGCTGGCCTGGCCTCCAAAAAGGTGCAAATCCCTTTGTTTTCACTCTTTACAATCCCTTTTCTCATTTGTGCCGTCTAAATAAGGGCTGGCTTTGGCGAGCTGGGGAGAAGAAAATCCCAGCTCATCCTAAGAGTGAAGGTATTGCAGTAAAAGCAGCTGTCAGAACCATCTGAGGTCCTTAAAAGCCCCTGTAACTCATGAAAGGATTGAAATCACATAAATGGGGCAGCAAAATATTTACCACGTGCCTGGCACAGCTCAGGTGTTCATGGAATCACAGATCAGCCTGAGTGGGAAGGGATCCACAAGGATCATCTGTCGCCTTGATTTTTTTCGGCCTTCTCTTCTGTTTCACAGTTTCATGTTTCGTGTTTTTTTCTCACGCTCTGGTCTGTAAACAGTGGCCAATGTTATTGTAGTTTCCAAGGAAAGTTTTCATTCTTGTTTTAGAGCTACGGACAGCTGATGGACAGTTGTCTTTACCAATGGGATGGGGAGAGGTGTCAACCTTCTCCCCCAGTCCCTGGCCTTTGTAGAGATACTATATAATGGAGTCAGACCTTTTTAAATAAATCTGGTTTTAATTCATACCTTCTGATCAAAGTGTGTGTGACGAACTGCGCCAATCATCCATTCCAGCTCCTCGCCCTGCACAGACCCCCCAACAATCCCCCCCTGCACAGACCCCCCAACAATCCCCCCCTGCACAGACCCCCCAACAATCCCCCCCTGCACAGACCCCCCAACAATCCCACCCGGGCATCCCTGGCAGCTTTGTCCAAGCTCTCCTGGAGCTCTGGCAGCCTCAGGGCCGTTCCTTGGGAAGCCTGGGCAGTGCCAGCACCCTCTGGGGGAAGAACCTTTCCCTAAATCCAGCCTAAACTCTCCCCCGGCACAGGTTGACCACACCATGGTTATCCGGATACTGCTCATATCATTTAAGCATTTTTTGGGTGCCTAAAAGCTTAAAACCATTTCATTGTGAGGGCAGCTCGGATGAGCTCGTGGTCTCGCTCCCAGGAAGCACTTCTGGGAGTGCAGTTTTTATTGAGGCATTATCATCTCCATTTGCTCGTGGACGGGAAAACCGAGGTGGAGGGAGAGCAGGCAGCCCCACACGCGGGGTTAATCCCGACCCTTGCCCAGGATTGCTCCCGTGCCCGCATGGAAAGGTGGATTTGGTCCTTTGGGGGACCAGGGCTGCCCAGGACCCGGCTGTCCCCGGCATCACCTGGGAGCCTCTGGTGCAGCTCCTTTCCCTTCCCGCAGCCGCCTTTATGTCCCCGGCATAAATCCTCTTTACTCGGGCTTTGTGTCTGGGGGCCGGCAGCGCGTTTGTTCCCAGACGAGGAGCGGTGCCGAGGCTGAGGGGAGCCGCGGGAGGGGGAATAAATGCATATCTAGATATTTACCCAGGTATAAACACAAAACAGACGCGCCCCCCGAACCGCCAGCAGACACTGAGGGAGGCTTTGACTCCAAATTGCCGGGCTTTAATAGATTTAAATCAGGCTCTTAACGCTATTTTCAACATATTATTATTTTTTTTTTCTTTTTGTGTGCGTGTTTAGTAACAACAGTCATCTTAAATTGTAGTGGCACATGGCCAGAGGGAAGAGAGGTGTTAATGAGACCCGCTATAAATGGAAGGAGCTGGGGAGTGACAGCTTTCCGGAGCACTGTTGGCATCGGATCGAAGAGACAGGTGGTGGCACAGGGCTGACCGATCACCTCAGATAATGATGAAAGAGGAGTGACAGGGGTGAAAGATTCAAGGACCACTGAAGAATGGCGAGGGGGAAGGCAGGGGCCATCAGCCAGCCCCGACAGCCCCGGCCCGCTCCCCACGCGCCGGTGAAATATGAGAGGGGCTGATAAGGGGGAAGCAGAGTATTATCGATATCAGATGTGGAAATGAGTGGACTTAGTAACCTATCTACCATTTGGAGTAAGTATTTACGGTTTCCATGACCAGAATCAATCAGGTTTGAAATTCATTCTTATTTGGCGGAGGAAATGTGCACTTAACCTTTACATTTGGGGGTCTCCTGATGAATATTGACCTGGAAAAATATCCCAAAGGTGTTGGGTCCGGCGAAAAGTTATTTAATAATTTCGTAAATGATTGCTGTTCCGCTGGGACTAAATATTTAGATCGGAAATCCTAACTTTAGATGGGTGCTGGACCAGGGTGCAGATTATTGCTACACTGAGAGCCCTCCAACCTCTCATCAAGCAGCCATAAATCAGGGGGATGGAGGAGTTCAGACAGAGCAAATTCTGGTGACAGCCACGTGATGGACTCACGGGGGAGAAAATGAAAATTCATTCCCTGACAACCTGCTACAGGCTGCAGGTATGGCAAGGGGGAGAAGCTAAATAGATCTGTATCAGCTGCGAGGATGGCAGACCCCCAGCATATGGAAATGCTCCGGGAGGGGAGGCGAAACCCGGAGCTGCGCACAAAATGCTAAAAACCTCAGAGCGGCTGAATCACCTGAGCAAAGATTATATAAAAATGTAAATTGCCTGCTCCTGACCCAATCGCGTGCAAAAAATGAAGGGACAAAGAGTGACAGGAAAGGTGCTATTATTACAGATTCAGGGTGATGCGCAGTCACCGCTCAGATTCCTCCCCGGCAGTGGCTGGGAGGCAGCTCAGGCACCGCGAATAATTCCCCTGCAACTGCCCTCTCCTATTTATACACCCGCTCCCAAGGCTTTGGGGATGAAGGGAGACCATCCAGTAGATTTCACCCGGCTTCCGAGCGGGATCCACGCACATCTGCTCCATGCGGCGATTCCAGTCCCCGATTTTTTTTTTTTTTTTTGATCTAAGAGAACTTACCCGAGATTTTTGGCGCGCAGCTAAATATTAAATTCATTTTAAGAAAGATTATTTTACAAAGCTGCTCTCGCTTATGCGATGAGTAATGAACTCGGGGATGAGCAGGAAGGACTCTGAAAGGTGCAGGCTGCTTGGCTTTACAAAAGATCTCACTAATGGCCTAGATCAAGTATTGCTATCCCTAAAATTAAATGCCAGTGTTTAAAACTCCATTTGTATAAGAAGAACGTGCTATTAATAATTTTAAGGCTCTTGATTAAATAACTACAAATGCATTATTATTGGGTTCATAATTACTTTAAAAGTGTTCAGGTTTTGGTCATTTTCCCTGCATTATTATGGTGCAGAGGCAAAATTTCACTCATATATTTGACTTAAATGACAGTCTTTTGGGATTTGCAACAGAAATTATAACTTCTGCTGCAATTTACATGTTAAGTTCTGTAACCCCGTGATAGTTCAACCATTTGTAAAAGAACAGTAGGTGGCCTAGTGGTCTAATATTCAATGAATAATTTTAACTTACATCAAGCACGAGGTCCAGTTTAATGTTTCATTACATTAAAATTGCACTGGGTGACATAAACTTTGTAATTAAAAGAGCATAACTTTTCCAAAATGCTAAGGATGACTCTCCTGCAAAATCGGCGTGTTTGCTCAAGCTGTTACATAGCTGTAAACCCAGCCTGGTGCTGCCTGTGCGAGGCACTACCTGTTGAAAAAGAGATGAGTTCATTGTCCCTGCCTGCCCGCAGTGCTTGGGAATTTAAACTCTTGATGTTCTACACCCCGGGAGTCACGCTGTTGCGCAGGGAGGATGAATGAGGAAAACCACGCAAAAAAGAAGAAAATGAGGTGGCGCGGCTGCCTTCCTGGGGTGGTTGGGTGTGCGGGGCAGCGTGCCCGAGCCCTGGCCGTGCTCCCTGTGCCCCGGCTGGCACAGCTGGCAAGGGCTGGGATGGCCCCACCGGAGCCCCGGGGCTTTGGAGACGCGCCGCATCCCTGGGAGCAACCCCCAGGGCACATCAATCTCCACTTCCAGTCGCTTCCTAATGGCCCGGGAGCTTTCCAAAGGGAGCCGCACCACGGGCCCAGCTTTGCATTAGCTTTTATTTGTCTTTCTGGGTATTACCATTAGTCATCATTAGTTATGAGGCAATGGCAGGTATCAATTAGAAGATGAAGGATGACCCGAGCCACGCGCTGGGGGAATGGAGCTGCTGCAGGACCGGCTCTTGGCAGCGCCGGGATGCTGGGGCTCCGTGCTCCACCCTCTGCTGGGGCTGTTTGGGGCGCGCTGGGCTGGAGAAGATGACTCTGGCTTTGTTCCATTCCTCTTCCTTCTGTTTGTTCACTCGGGTGAGCTGAATCCATGAACTCGTCCTTGCCGAGCTGGAGCACTTTGGGGTTTGATAGACTAAACTCACACGCGTCTTGTGCCCTTCCTTCCGCCCCACATTAATTTTCTTCCCTGTCTAAAATGAAAATGCTTAATTGGCTCACAGGTATAAACAAGAGCAGAAGAAAAGACTGTAATGTCTCAAGATGGTTCCAGTTGTTGCTTCCTAAACTGTGGGCTCTGAGATGATGCTCAGAGAGCACTTTGAAGGGCAGGTGGGTAATGGGAGTTCTCTCATTGTCATAATAGCAAAAGCAGAGTAATTGTGAGGGGTCCGGGAGAGCTGATCTATCCCAGCCCTGGTGTCAGATGCAGCTTGATAAATGCAGCATTAATTGATGCATTATGTAGCATTCGTTAAGATATACCACCCAGCCAGCTTTTGTTGTTCTTTGAGATAAAGGGTTATATTAACCCCAGATTTCCTGTTGGCTTTTTTTGTTGGTGGTGTTTTTTGGTGGTTTTTGTTTTTTTTGTTTTTTTTTTTTTTTTTCCTGAGAGCACTAATGATAAGATGGGATGAGATGGAAGGAAGAACTAAAAACGGCTTTTAAAGGTATGGACTGAACACCTAAAGGTGCAGAAAACACACAGATGCCTACAGAAAGAAAAAAAAAAATTATTATTGAAAATGCCACAACACTCACCTCTACTGCACCTACCTCAATTTCCAGGCACCCAAACACCTTCCCACACCCATCCTCTTTTGCTGGCCCAGGGTTTGCAGAGACGCCCAACAGCTGTGCCCCCCGTGTGGCTCCCTGGCTGCCCCCTCTCTCCCTCCCAGCTCGGAGCCACAAATGTGCTGCGTGCTCTAAAAATAAAAGCCCGGATTCAAACATGATGTATCTCCTTTGATTTCCATGCAGATACACCAGGAATGAATGTATCTATTATGTTGGGGTCTGCTGGAATGTTAATTTTGAAAGTCATTTCTCTCAATCTATAATTGTATCTTCTTTGTCAGAAAGTAGGAATTTCTTAGAGCGAGAGGGATTAATCTCAGTCACTGTTTTCAAACAGTTTGAGTTGGGTAGTTTCTGTAAGACTATCATTTCTTTTCTTTTAAGCCAGTTAAATTTTGCCTGAGGCTAACATTTTATACCCAGAGTAAATCTTACTAAAATTAAGAAACAGAACATACAGCTGCCCTTATTCCTGGCCCACAGATGTTACCAAAATCTGATTAAAAACCCCTCAATCTTCTGCTGCACCTTTTCATTAGTGTAATAATCATTTTTGCCAAATATCTGGCAGAAAAGGGTAGAAAAAAGTGAAAAATACGAGGGCTTGATGATCAGCATCTTTGAAAAGACTCGTTCAACCTAGTGGGAGAAATGAGGACTTGGGGTAATCCATGTGCTGAAATATTTTTGCTTCTTTTTCTAGAAAATGTGCAATTTGGTCAGGCAGAAAAAATTGAACAGAGCCTTCCAAGCAATAAATCACTGGATTGCTGGTGACATTCATACAATGCGGATATAGTGTTAACTGTATGAGTCAGACAGCCCTTACTGCACTCAGCCTGTTCCTAGGAGGTGACCTTGCCACGGTGTAGTAATCAATCATCCTGGCACAGGACACACTGTTTTTGTTTAATATTACACTATTGGAATATATAGTAAACAAAGTGCAAAGGAAATTTCGAAAGCAAGCACTATATAAGGCGCGCTGTAATATTTTGCAGCCCGAGGAGTGCCACCAGCATCCCTGGCCCCGTTTGTGCCTCAGGATCACCAACTTTAGGGCTGTTAGCAGCACCAAAGCATATGTGGCTACACTCAAATACTTCAACTGTCTGCACAGCTCGAGAGGAACAATTCAATGGAAATATGAAGTTAGGATTACAAAAAAGATTTACTACCAGAGACGCTGCAGTCTACACATTTCTTATTTTGGCACTTTTATACAGTGTATACATCACGATTTTCCCAGCCAAAATGACAGAGGAGCAACATCCCCAACTGCCTGAACAAGAATTAAGCAAACAAATCTTAATTAACTAGTAAAAATTCTTTTAGTGTACGATAAGCGAAGTGTTGCTGCTCATAGCCAAGAGGTTATATTGGATTTCCATGCATGAGTTATACCATGAGCCAGTTAATTCATGAAGTTTGCTGTCAGTGTGCAGGGTAAAGGAAGACAAAGGCAAAGTCTTTGGAATGAAGGAACCCTAAGTGAAATATATTTGGTTCTTACTGTTTTCACACATAGTCGAGATGAAAGATAATGCGGTGGTAATTGAGTATATAAAACTACCTTGTCAGACAGGCAGCATTAATGCCAAGTTTGTTCTGATTTTTCCAAGTGCAAACCACTCTGTACGTGCCGCGAAGAGGTGAGGAATCAAACCTGTTATGGCTAAGATTTCGCTAGGGATAAATGCGGACACGCGTAATTCTTTTCAATGCTGCAGCCTACTTTCATTTCCTGGTGGTCCTGGAGCCACTGGTGAGCCGTGTGACGTTGAGAGGTGACCTGGGCCATCGTTTGGGGTGACCACATGTTCCCGTGTGCCCTCAGGAGCACAAAAACCTGAAGAGGCAGCGGAGGCAAAGCAGGGAGCACACAGCGCTTTGGCCCCGGCTCGCTGAGGGAAGCGGTGGTGGTGACACTTCCCAAGGTGATCTGTAGGTTTTCTTCAAAGGGGTTGGATGCTCTTTCAACTTTAAACAGTTGTGAGAGGCTGCTCTAAAGTGTCCATCACCGGGAGATGAATGGTGCTTTCATGGCAGCGTGTCCTGCCAGAGCGGGGTCGGGGCTGCCGGCAGCGGGGCTGAGCAGAGACACTGCCCACCAGAATATCCACATTCTCCTGGTTTTCCATAGAATTTGGGAGGTGGAAACCACTTTCATAGTGCTTGATTTTTAAGCAGCTCCGAGGGGAGTGTGGGGAGTGGCTGCCAGCAGAAGCACAGCCCTTGGAAGTGCTGACCCCGTGCCATAAAGAAGCACAGCTGAGAAGCAGCCATGAAAAGCCTGTGAGCTGTTGGACTTGGGAGTTTCAGAAGCGGTTCCAGCACCTGCAGGTCTGGTAGGCTCCATACCCTCACTTCTTGCCTCCCAGATACCTCTAGAGTGATCCTGGGTTGCTCAGCCTGGGAATTATCAACACCACAGATGCACAGGAGGTCAGAGTTTCACATAGTTACGGTTATTTCATACCTGGGCAAAAAATAAAGCTGAAACCTGATATTTCAGTGCTCACCATGGATTTATGTTGCATTTGCTCGAGCACTGGAGCCAAATCCATTTGTGCCCAGACCGTCTCACCATGGGCAGGTTGCAGCTGCTTGCAATGAATTTGGTGACCAGCCCTATCAGTTGACCCAGAGAACACGAATGTGCCTTTATTAGAGGTCTATGTATTTCATATCCTAATTATTTATTGTCTATCTGAAGGAGTCAGAGGATCCTGGTGTCACAAGCTGCTGGCTGTTTTCATGGAAAAATGAGCGTTGCGCCAAGCAGATAAATGTGGGATGCATGAAGCGGGCTCGAATTCTGAATTCTGCCTTTTCATCCAGTGTTCATATTTCAGAATTTCAGCCAAGAAGGGGAAGAAAGGGGAAAGAAGTATCTAAGTACTCTCTCAATTTGTCCATGAGCTCATAGGTTTCTTTAGTTTCAATATGTGTGCCACAGAAAGTAAGGAAACCCTGCCTTCCAGTAAAACCTCAAGTCAGGGTAGGTTTACATGGGTGTACCTGAAAGGAGAGCTTGGCATATTATTAGGGAAAGGAGCAAATTAAATACATTTCCCAGGACATTTAATTTTGCAATAAAGTCCTTGGCAACAACATTTTTGTTTATCTGCCATTGACGCTAAAAATGGAGCTGGTGTTATTTTCCTGGAAGAAACTCTTGCAGAAGGAGACATCAGTTATATTAAAAAATGCATTTTGAAACTTTCAACAGATGAGTTTCAAATAGTTGTAACGGCTCCTCACAGTAAATGTTAAATTACTGTAAAGATCCTTAGTGTCAGATTCTGGCTGCTAATGTTGATTTTATCTTAGTTGTTTAATCATCCTACAAATAAATGTATCCAGTCAGGACAGGAATGTTCCATGTTCTGTGAGTCTTAGCTATACATTACTGGCCTTTGCATGAATAATGAGAAATTATTATCAGATGCTCAGCAAAGACTTAAAATAATAAAGTTCTGCCTTAACCTGGAACTCAAAACCCCGCTTTCTGGGTTAATCAAAACAAGGAAGCCCAAGAAAACACGGTGGCAGGTTAAGCTGGATTCTGTGTACAAACACCATAAACCCCTGCGCAGGCTCTCTCCCAGAACCCATTACATCCCTATTTCAATGCCCCGAATCCGCTGGGAATGATCATTCTCGCTCCAGTACCGCTACGGTGTCCCGGCTCCCGTGGCAGTAATGGGTGTCAGGTACCGTTTGGACTACGAGGGAATTAAGCCATCACTCCCCTGCTGCCTGCTAATTTACTGCCTCAGATATTTTCATATCTGATTCATTTTCGCCCGCTCGGCGGGGTTGGGTACCTCGGTGGTGGGGAGGCCCCAAGGAGAGGCTTTGGTTGGGGGGCACGGCGCTGGAGCAGCCGCAGAGCCAGGCAATCCGCACAGGTGTGACACAGCAGCCACGCCGCCAGCTCCTCGGGAGACCGGGAGATTGGGATCCCAGAGCTGGGCATCTCCCCGTAATAGCGTTATTTCCTCGAGAAAATAAGGGGTCACCGCCGCGCACAGACGGCATAAAAAATGATGTGCTGTGGGCGGGGTTTATCTGGGCCCCTGGTTTTCTTCAGTGATTATGTAGAACCTGCTGAAAAAGGTGTTTATTTCTGTTTGTAAATTGAATGCACTGGGTGTTTTGCTGCAGCTTTGCCCCAGGCTCTGTTGGATGTGATGATGGAGCTGGAAGCCGAGGCAGACACCGGCAGAGCGCAGGCAGAAGGAATCTGGCTGGAAAACAAAGCCCTGTTCTGTCATTTCATGCCTCCTAAAAGTCCCACTCCGTGCGGGCAAAATGCGAGTTAACACACATTAAACAGGACGAGTGAAGTGAAAAATAAACATGCAAATATAAATGGGAACTCACTGGAAGGGCTGGGGTCATTCCCAGCGTGAGGGTGCAATGGGGCCACCAAGCACAGAATTGTCCCCAGAAAACCCACCCCCACCCTGCATCTGGGATTGCTCTCCCAAATCCCATTTCTTCCCCATTTGTGATAGGTGGGTGATGGACAATCTCGCCCTGTCACGGGTGTGTTGCACACCGACACTTCCACAGGTTTAATTTCACACATACCCATTGCACATACACAAATAAATTCTCCCATACCATTTTATTGAATTTCTAGTAAGTTGGCAGACTAAAGTGATTTTTAACACTTCTCGATTGGATTTATGATTTCTGTGTCATCCACCCTGCTTCTGACATTAGGAAATGTTCAACATGAGGGAATCATTCACTGGTTCTTTTAACTACACTATAAAACATTTTAGTCCCCTTTCTCTCAGAAATCCATAAATGGCTAATTTAATCACAGCCTTACAGCAGAAACCCTCGGTTTCTCCTGCTAATTATGTGGCTGAGATTTGGTGCTTAAATCATTGTGAGATGCTGGGGACAGGTAGGGAGTGGGGCTGGGTCACCAAAGGCTGGATCATGGCTTGGTTTCCAAAGCGTTGAGGGCCACCTGGGCTTGGCTCCTCTTGGTGGGGCACCTGAATGGCTTCTTCAAATGGTGTCTTCAGAAGATCAGAGAATCAGAGAATTCCAGGCTAGAAGGGAGCTCAGGAATCACCCGGTCTAACCTGTCCTAGCAAAGCACGGTCAAGACAAGATGGCCCAGCACCCTGTCCAGCTGAATCCTGAACGCAGACCAACCTGGCCCAGAGAATCACTCCAGGATCATCGACTCCAAGAGTTTCCACAGCACTGCCAAGCCCGCCATGTGCCACATCCACACACGTTTTTGGACACCTCCAGGGACAGAGATTCCAACTTGGACCTCTTGTTCCAGTCTTGAGCACCCACCAACCTTATTCTTCTCTTGTCAGCTACAGATCAGAGCTACAGCCGTTGTCCTCATCGTTCCAGAACAGGGTGGTTTGAAGCCTGGATCAAGCTGAACCCTTTTGAGGGTCCCTTTTGAAGTTGGGTGTTTGTCTTGTGGCAGGGACAGGCTGGATTCAGAGTCACTTGTGAATTAGGCTGTGACTCAGATCACTCTGTGACCTCACATGGAAAAGAATCCCAGAATTCCAAAAGCTAGGTGAGATTCGTGGAATTCAGGGAGCTGCTGGGCCTTCTAGTGTTCCTGCATACAGGTTATTGGGTAAAAATATTGGATCTATGCAATAAATAAGGGGGGAAAAAAGAAATTGATTTCAGTATAAAAATTAATACCAAGAGGAAAAGAATTCTGAACTGCTTAAGCAGTTTTATGTATGTAGAGAAAAGCCTAAACCTTTGCACTCTGTCTATGGTTTTATTGGAACTCATTTAATGTGGTAATTGCCAAGATCCACTGTCCTTGCAATTTCTTCTCATGTTTTGTGGTTTATGCAGTGAGTAATTTATTATACAAATACAACTTCTATGTTCCATCCAAACCCAGGAAACAAAATCAAATATCTCAAAGCTGAGATATTTGACTTTGCCTTAATTTACAGCATCATCTTTCTAGCAAAACTATAAATAAAATAAAGGAACAAAATGTAATATTGCAGGTTATAATAGAGAGAGGGGAGAAAATATCTCGGAGCTGGGCCTGTAATCTTGAAGAGCATTGAGTTTTTTGTCCCTCTCACACTTACTCACCTGCCTGTACAAAGTGTTCATTTGGGGAAACATTTTGGGGTGGAAAGTCACTGTCCATCTTATTTCTCCAGGAGCCCAAACCCCAGATTGTGTCCTCTTGCCTGGGCTTGGATGCCAAGCAGGACTGATTTTCACCATGGGTGCCCAAAAGTTATTTTTCAATCAATTTGCTGATTTACCTGGGGATGAGACTCATGGGTTCTGAGAGAATGATGAGAGAGGAGCAGTCGTGGCCAGCTTCAAGAGGCAATGGGTGTTTGGGGATCAAAGGTTAAGTGAGGGTGGAGAAAGCACAGTGGGATTAACACAAGTTAATAAAACACGCTAAGATGTGCTATTCCTTAACTGGTTTTAATTCTCAGGGGTTAAAAAAAACTATGGCTGGGTAATGGTGTGGAAATGCAAGCAACTGTCGGAGCCAGGTGCTCAAGTATTTCCAGACATCATTTTCTATTTCAAACTCAAAGACTTTTGGAAGACACACACCAACATTATTCTGCAAGGGCAAGGGGTAAGCCCAAGACTGGTGTGTGGTTACAGTTTACTAAAATCTGATTGCAAATGTGTGGATTTCGGTGCATTTTCCCCTTAGAAAAAGTGAGTTACAGAAAACTTGCTCTTCCACTCCTGTGTTAATCTTCTGAGACGTTCCTGGTAGCTGGGCCCTGCTGACTACATTTATTTGTAGAATGATTAAACAACTAAAATAAAATCCACTAAATTAGCAGTTACCATCTAACAGTAAGTATCTTTGTAGTAATTTAATTTTGGACCCGTAGTTCATCCTAAGGCTGATTTTCCTGCAGGGGTTGGACGCTGCGGTAGCTGCAGAGACCCCACAGCACTGGTGGCTTCCAGGCATTGTCCCAGCCCCAGGTCCTGGTTTAGTTCTCATGGACCCCTCCATCAGCATAGAGCAGCAAAAATCCTCCAAATCATAGAATAGAATCCCTGAATGGTTTGGGTTAGGAGCCTAAATCCCATCCAGTGCCACCCTGCCATGGCAGGGACACCTCTCACTGTCCCAGGCTGCTCCAGCCCCAGTGTCCAGCCTGGCCTTGGGCACTGCCAGGGATCCAGGGGCAGCCACAGCTGCTCTGGGCACCCTGTGCCAGGGCCTGCCCACCCTGCCAGGGAGGAATTTATCCCTAACACCTGACCTAATCTCTGGTCCTTTGGTTCAAACTCATTTCCCTTTATCCTAACTCTGTCTGCCTGCGTAAAAATTCCCTCTCCCTCCTTACTGTGAGCCCCCTTTAAGTACTGGAATGTCACAATGAGGCCTCTCTGGAGCCTTCTCCTCTCCAAGTCCCTGTTGTAAGAGTGGGGAGAGCGAAGGGTGCAGAGCCCCAGAGCGCCCACAGCCTTCAGGAGCAGGGAGAGGACATCCTTGATCCTTCATTTGGAGAACAATTTTCCTCTAGTAGCTGGAAATTTTTAATAAGGAGGTTTTTATATCACCGCGCAAGGTGCACTTAAGGGAATGTGACACGGTGTGACAGCACTGAGATGCTGCAAAGATTTTGGACAGAATTACAAATTCTGCCGGTGTGGCAGCGGCTGGGCACCGCAGAGCATAAATTAACATATAACTAATAACTATACTGGCATTATAGCGAGTATCTCATGGTGATAAGCTTCATGATTCTCTTCAACCCACTGAAGTTGAAGGAAGAGCAAAGGCCTTTTCAAGCTTACTTTATCTTCTTGCTTCTTAAGTGAGACTAATCAAGTTTATATCCTTTTAGCTTATTATTAGCCCAGCAGAGCTTCTGGCACTCTTTACAGCTTTTTTGACATGAAAGTTAGTTACACCTACTGTACTTAGTATGACTTCACTTTTCTTGTGATAAATCCTGAAAATTAATATACTGTATCCTCCAGATTACAAAATGAAAGTGTCCTAGACATTGTGAATACTCTGGCTGTGGAATGCTGCCAGTAAAAGAAAAAACTGATGTCTTAATGATCTCTGTTAATAAAAAGAAGAAACTGGGTAGTAAATTTTCTTGGTTAGCGTGTCAGGCATTTTTTTCTGTTTCTTATTCTAAACTTGAAGTGACACATATAAAGTAGAAGAATCCTTGAGCATAAAATGCCTTGGATGTAAAGGAATAATAATGAGAATCCTAGAGTGAGGCGAGTCCTGCTTTCCGTGTGCTCCCACTCTCTCTCATAGGAAGTTGGGCTGCAGGAGGAATGCAAGCCCGGGCCCTGAGCGCTGAACATAGGTTAAATTCTTTCTTAAATTAAATGAAGGACAATAATGAAATCTTTTGTTACGTTATTTGCTGACCGGGCCTCCTGATTTGGTAAATTAAGAGAAAGTCAAGCTCTGAAACAAGTGCCCATTCTTGTTCCAGGGGTAGCTCTGGTGGCACTGGTGTCTTATTGAAGGCAGATCTGCTTAATTACAGTTCCCACTGTTCGTTAAGATAACGAGTGCCAGCTGTTTGATGGCAAAAGGCAGGGCTGGCCATCCTCGCCGCTTCCACGCGGGCCCCGGGTCAGGCTGGCGTGTCCATGAAATCGAACAGGGAGCAGAAAAACCGGGAAGAGCTCCCGCGATGTGTTCCGCAAATCTGGGCAGAGCGTTTGCCGTCTACATCCAAAGCCACTCACCGTTGGGAATATAAAGTCAAAGCAGAAAAATTGAGCGTTTAATGGTCTGCCATTATTGCCGAAATCACAATGACAGGCCGTGATCTTCAAGTACAATTTTGATCCTTATGTAGTAACTGAAATTACAGCATTTCATACTCTGACTATATTATGGGGAATAAAACATCTGTCTAAATATTGGAGATATAAAATCCTCAAAATAAAGATATTTGAGAATATCTTGCACAGAGCACCTTTCCACCTGCTTGCTTAGTATAATGCAGTCATTATGGCAATAAATGTTTCTAATAAAGTATGAAAATGGATTGTTTGCTTTGCTGCTTGTATGAACTCTCATTTCTCTTTTTATTATATTGAATCTGACATTTGCTTACCCTTTATCAGTAGAATATTTAATCAACTCCAATCTGTAAGAAGCAAGAGGAATTTCTATTTTATTTAAAACCTGTCCCACATGAAAAAGGACTGGGAAAATAGGTCATGCAGTGTATGGGAAGTGTGGGAAGTGTTAGAGTTGCAATGGTGAATATTTATCCAGTCTGCAAAAGAGACGGATCTAAACTTGTGCAGTAACAGGCGAGTCTGCTCCTATTGTTTAAAGTCCTGCTGAAATGATTTAATGGCTTAATGTTTCTAATTTTTATCCGCAGTACAGGATCTAGAGAATTAAGCCTCTGTCAGCTTTATTTATTTTCTCTGTCAGAGTATTTTCTTGCACTTTTTGCTACATAACTCTTCAGAAATGCTATATCCATATCGATTGTAATTTCCTTGGGCTCTTGGCCAAAATACTCAACGTAAACAGTCTGTGTTTCCTCTCCATCTGTATTTTGGCTAATCCTCTGGTTTAGACAATCTACTGACAAGTGCTGGTTATCTGGAGGTGCACGGGTTTCAAACCAGCACGCTATGATTTATGGTTCTTGTTTTACAGAAAGTATCACAAGCTCACAGAAGTGAAAGCTTCCAAATAAGCACCTAACTTTTGTAATAAATGAAGCTAACAGCATGTCTGCAAATATATAGCAAACACAGTGAGTGATGTCTTATTATGCAGGCCACAGTTTGACTTGGTCTGGTTTTATTTATGAATATGTCCTGCATCTGTTTCAAATTTCAGACCCGCTCAGTTTCTCCAATGCTCTCCCAAACATGCTTGTGCTGAAGGTTGTTAATTATCCTAATAAAATATTTGTATCAATTTGACTAAAGATCCGCAATGCTTCTGCCACGAGCAGACATTTTTTAATAACTGAATTAAGAGAAATAATTACAGCTAGCACTGGAACGGTCGGAGATGTCCAGATTGCATAAAAAAAAAAAAAAAANNNAAAAAATCAGGGGAGGGGGAATGGGCAGAGCACAGAGAACTGTACAAGAGCAAAGGGACATATGATTAAATTAAAGGGCAATGCTTTGTGAACAAACAAAAGGAAATCCTTCTTCATACAATCCATAGTCAATCTGCCGAATTCACAACCGCAGGGGGTCATTGGAACAAACGCTGTGGCGGGGTTTCGGAGCAGACCGGATAATTTTATGTCTCTTATTAAAATACGTAGCCCTGGAAGCTCAGATAAGGGTAATCAAACCCCGAGCTGTGAGGCGGCGGTGGAGGCATGGGAAAGGAGCCTGGCTGCCCTGAGCCAGCGGGACGGGGCCTTTGGGGGGCTCACCTCCCTTTGAAGCGGCGGGCGCTGCCCACCACCTCCATCCCCGATCTCCTCCAGTGCCACGGCTCCTTCCTCCTCAGGAAAAATCAAACATGAGGCCCCAGTGTGAATTTCTAAGCCTTCCCCTCTTCCTGCCGGTTCCTGGGCACTGAGTGGTCTTTGAGGGACGGGGTTCCCTTGGCTTATCCTTGTTTTTTGATTAAAGGGTTGATGCAGGGAGGAGCTGTAGGGGCCACCCTGAGCATCCCTCCCACGTGTGAAAGGGGCAGGATTTTCCTGATGCTCTGTGGAGAAACTCAGGTCCAGCACAGCAGGTATTTAACCCTCTGCCAGAGAGTAAAAAATTTAAATATTTCTCTGCCATAAAATTTTTTAATTCCTGTCAGTGAGCCCGTGTTAAACCACAAGACCTCATCCCTTGCTTTAGCTGAGCACCAGGAATTTCACTGCCTGTATTTCACACGTGTTACAATACCTGTTATCCAGGGCTGTCTTTCCTGTGATCCTACAAGAAAATGGGACACATTGCAGGCTCCTCAATGAATACACCCTGCAGTATCCTGAGTGCTATTGCCCATATAACATCAGTATCCATGTAAAAAACGTAATAAATATATTTTTTTTAAGATGCAAATACGAATGTATTTAAAAATATTAAATTTAAAAAAAACCAAAAAAACAAAAAAAACCCCCAAAAAACTAACATAAACAAAAGCAGCAAACCAGGGGGCTGATCTAGAGGATCTGAGGAGCATTGAGCTGAGGGGAGATATTGCCAAAGGGGTGCCCAGCCTGTTCCCATGGGAGCAGCTCCAGCAGCGCTCCGATCCCCCGCTTAGGGGTCCCTGGGTGTTCCTGGAGAAGCGAGGGACTCGCCCTCCTGCCAGCGTGGTTGCAGGGATGCCCTGAAAGCCAAGGTGACAGCTGGCATTTCTTTGTGCCCCTTGTTATCACCCAGTGTGGAGCGACCCGAGGCACACGGACAGCTCCAAGCAGGGCCCTGTCAGAGCCCTCTGTGGAACTCTGATTTATTATTTCACTCCCGGGCAGCAGAAAAAGTGACAACTTCGCCTCTCAGCATCGTCAGGGTAATGCTTCTCCCAGGCTGTTCACATGGCAGGGAGGGAGGGAGCCCGAACATCTGCATCCCTTGGCCAAGGACCACGAGGAGATGTTTAATTGGCGTTTAGAGTTAAGCCCTGTGGCAGGATGGGGAGGCCGGGCTCTACTTCATCCCATGGAGACTTCACCCAAAGATTCCCTTCAGCGTTTGGAGTCCTCTCCCCCAAATCCATGGAGACAGAGTGGTATTCTCAGCTCGGCTGCTCCTCGCTGAGGGTTCTGTCTATAGTTCGTTTTTTACTGGAATTCATTGAGCTGGAATCTGATTTTAGGGTGCTAAAACTAATGAAATGAGCACACTCCCCTTGCCAGCTATTTTAGATGTTGCCCTAAACTTTGTTTCTTGGATTGCTGTTGCTAACACATCATAAAACTCTGTCATCTGCAAAAAATTTGCCACTCTCCAAAGTTTTTTTTCCAGTTGAAATAAGCCCAGGCTGGTGTGCTGCTCCCAGGGACAAGCCACTGTCACCAGCGTATGGGAGACCACTTCCAGGATTAACTGTACTGATTTTCTAGGACAGCATGTTTATAAAAAATTAATAAATAAATAAAGGAATAAATTTGATTAGTCCCAATAAATCAAGGACTGGATGCCTCATTGGGAATCCCTTGCAACCTGGCCCAACCTTCAAGATAAGACATTTTGTCTCATTTCCACCAGGAATTATTTCCTTCTGGATTTTTGACAGTGGTGAGATCTTGTTGGGTTTTTTCCTACTTTAATCCCTGGGGAAAAATGGGTAAAATTGCAGGACTTGCTTTCAGAAAGGAGCAGTGAACTGCAGCTGCACCCTGACCAAAGCAGCGGCCTCTGCTTGCCAGCTCCTTCTTTTCCTTGGGAAGAAATTGTCAGTACACTGGTGAAATCCTGCAGAAGAATTAATGAGATTGTTCAGAAAATAAACCGGCTTTTATTTCTCTACATAAAAGTTTGTGTTGAGCTTGACAGGCTAAAATGACTCTGGGAGAGATGCAGGGCCTGGGTGATGCTCTCCTGCTTCTCAGTGCGGGGGCAGAAACCTGGGCTGCATTTTGTGTTTGTTAAATGCCATTTGTGTTGTGATCGCACCCCTAAATCACAAAGATGAACCATGATCCTCCTGACTGTATTCCTTGATCTCAAGGAAATGCCAGATAATTGTATAATCTCTCTGTACACCTGTCGAAGGATCAGTGTTCCCCAAGCAGCCCCTAAGAGGGTGCCTAAAAATCTGTGCGTGTTCTCATCTCCTGTTCTCATCTCCTCACGTCTCCACGTGCACATTCCTGCTGGATAATTACACATCCTGTTCATGGGCTGCTGTTGGATACAGGCGCAAAGGACACAATTTGCATACATTAGCAGACAGGGAGCTCCAGTTTTTCCTCCTCGGTTCTCCCCATGATCACAGCAGCTGGAGATGAACGAGACCCACTCTGTTCCCTACCCCTCACCTTCCCAGAAGGAATGTTCCCTGGGCAATAGTTACCCCTGGTTTGTCTCTGTCCCAAGCAGTGGCTCTTCCATCATGTCCCTGCAGACACTCTTCCACTCGTGAGGCCACTTCCGAAAATTTGGCCTCACCACAGCATTAGAGCTGAGAATTTCACAACGACACAAAGAGTCCAAACTTACGGAGAGAAATGATTTACAAGAGCCTGGAGTGACAGGATGAGGGGGAATGGATTCAGTCAGCTGAAGAGCAGGTTTAGATGGGATATTAGGAAGAAATCCTATCCTGGCAGGGTGGGCAGGCCCTGGCACAGGGTGCCCAGAGCAGCTGTGGCTGCCCCTGGATCCCTGGCAGTGCCCAAGGCCAGGCTGGACACTGGGGCTGGAGCAGCCTGGGACAGTGGGAGGTGTCCCTGCCATGGCTGGGGTGGCACAGGATGAGCTTTAAGGTCCCTTCCCATCTGAACTTTTCCACAATTCTATGATTTGCTGAATTAATAATTGAATCATTGAATTCAGCAGGAGAAGAGCCAGGGGTTGCCCAGCTCTGCTGATCCTGGTACATTACTGGAATCATTGGGAATGGCTCTATTGAAGGAAGCCGTGCGCTGTCTGCTCTGGTTGTGTAAAGAGGAGAAACCTGAGAGTTAAATTTATTTTCCTGGACCTAAACAAGTGATGAAGACTGGATTGTGAAACACTGTTCAGCTGTGATTACTGTCTGCTCCTGGAGGTGGGAAATTGCCTGTGAACACACTGGGAAACTTTTGCGGGAAGGACATAGATGACACAATTTCTTTTTGTTTTTTTTTTTTCCCCACCAATCCCTAAATTCTCTTACTGAGTCAAAGGGAAACTCCAGTAAAAAAAAGAAGCAAAATTCAGATAGAAAATAATTGCAACCCTTTTCCAGCTTTAAGTCATCCCAAAGACGTAATTTAACTATACTGTGCTGTCTGCCATTTGTAAATTGTTAATTAATGAGAGACCAAATAATAATTACTGCTGGAGCCATTCAATTAAAAGATGCTGCCTTCCAAACTTTGTTCACACGGTCTACATTACCAACATCATGTCTAGAAATATGCCGCAAGTGCTGACAAAACAGCAAACTCCAAGTTTTTCCCCATCATAATAGAGCAGCAATTTCTATTATTTTGATTGTTAAAGCTTGTGGTCTCCTACTTCAAGTGGCTCAGGAAAATGTCTCTTTGTGGTTTTGTTAAGAGAGTATTTTTGAGAATAAGAGATTGAAAAAACAGCAAATAAACATTCCTTACAAGAAAATGCTGCTCCTCCTTGTAACATGCCCAGGAAAAGTTCCCTCTTGGACTCGCTGTGAGACAGAAGAGAAAATGGAGAACAAATGCCTGTGCCTGGTCTGGATAACCTAAAGTTAACTCCACATGTCAAACTGATTGCCTGACACAAGGCAGGCATATTCTGTGATGACAAACAAATAGCACCTCCATCCTGCAGACATCCCCTAATTATAAAAGAGAAATTATTTCCCATTTTCATTGCCAGCAAATGTATGTTACTCTGGTGCACCATAATTTCTGTCTAAGTACTGTATCAAAGTTTGCTGAATGTGAAGCACAAAGTATGTTAGACATTAAACTGTAATTACAGAAGGGAGTGGATTTCTAGAGTATTATGTTTTTTGGTAATATTTTATTTTATTGGTTTTCGAATATACTTAGACTGCCAGACTAAGCAGCCAGAATAACAGCAACACAGAATTCCAGAATAACATATGACTTTAATAAAACAAAGCGGGATGGTTTCCTTTACTTGTAGGGCTGGAAAGAATGGAAAGCATTACCTTGCCCTCAGCCACGGTGCCATCCAGACCTGTGCCAGGCACAGATGTCACTTGAGACAGCTCGCCCCTATCCCCACATTTCACCCCAAATGCCTGGCTTTGGTTCTCTGTCAGGCAGCAATCGGCTCCTGTGATTGGCACAGCGGGGCTTTGATCTTGGCGTTGGGAAATACAGATAATCACCCATGATATAAAAGGAGGTGACGGCAGGGGAAGGCGAATATGGATACAGGAAACGCAGAGGGGATCATTCGATCCGGATGGGGATTGTTGCTTTATACTTTCACCTTGTCCCCTGAATTTTCAAGGAATGTCAGAGGTGGCGAGCCTAAGGGGTCGGCAGAGGCTCCAGGAGCGGGGTGGGTGATGGATTATCAGAGGATGTCCGTGGGATGGCCGAGGCCCGCGGGCCAGGCGCGCACCATTCCCGCTGTCACACTCCCGCCTTTCCATTACGGCGCCATCACTCACGGCTGCGCCCTTTGTGGTCCCTGTAATGATCTACACTCGTCCTGTCTCCCGGCCTGTCCACCTCCCCGCACGTCAGGCTCCTGAGAACAGCCAGGAACGTGCTGTTTGATACGTGACCGGCTTTGCCGGGGGTAATTTTCTACATGGCTGAGAACGCGCACGTGGGGTCCTCGGGGCTGAGGCACAGCCGGTGCCTCGGAGCTCTCCACCCAGGTGAATTCCTGACGTGGTTCCTCAGGAAGGCATTCCCTCCTGCAGGAGATATTAACGCTATTTCATAAGGATTCCTCTCGCTCTGGTTTGCCGTTCTGTTTTTTTTTTTGGTGGAAGACGGGCGCCCTCCAAAAGAGCTGGAACTGCCAGGGGAAAGTGCAAGGGTTGTCAGAGTTCAGATGGGAATCCCAGACTGGTTTGGGTTGGGGAGGTTCTTTGAGGACCTTAAACCCCATCCAGTCTGATGGGGCAGGGCCACCTTTTGCCATCCCAGGCTGCTCCAAACCCCATCCAACCTGTGCCTGACGTTGTGGACAACCCCTGACTGTGAGGTGACGCGATGTGGTGCCTCTGTCCAAACCCCCTCTGGGGTTCCAGGTTCCCTCTGCTCCCACCCGGGCAGGGCAGGAGCTGCTCCTGGAGCCAGACAGAGCTGAGCATCCTCACCCCCGTGCTGTGGGCCCCGCGGCACTGGCCCCATTCCGGGCGCTGCAGCCTGTCAATACTCTTGGTTTATTAATTAGTCTGGAGGAAGAGAGGCACTTCCCACACAAATGGGAGTCCTGGCCAGGAAGAGCTGGGAGCAATCCTTTTGCCCACGAGTTGCCTAATGCAGCTACTGAAACCCTGCCAAAGGTTTGCTTTCAGAGCGTTCCTGAGGGCAATATTTTTATAATATCTTACATCCCAAATGAGCTCTCTATGCTTCCTAGAAGCCTGATTTTTTTTTTTTTTTTTTTTTTTAAGGAAAAGAAATCCCCCCAAACTTTTCATGTTTCCCACTCCCTTCAGGTATTTTCCATTTGCTGCCGGGTCCCTGATGCACGGAACCAGCCTGAGGAGAGCTGATTTTGGAAGGGATTTTGTGGCAGCACGAGGCAGGTTGTCCATCTACTGCTGTCATATCCTGGCATTCCTGACCCAGGGAAGCTGGCACGCCGACCTGCCACAGGCACTGCGCCATCCCAGCAGATGGGCACGAGCCTGGCCAGCGAGGAGGCCGTGTAGGAGCATTTAGTCTGGAAGCAAAGGGCAGAATTCCTGGACAGACATTTTAAGTCCAGGCTGTTATTTAGGGAATATGCCCCTGATGCACAAGGCGTTGAATTTTAGTTTTC